>VYXF01011623.1:346124-390765 GCA_013397295.1 Polioptila caerulea
GGGGGGGGAAGAAGTGTCAGATGGTAGATCATCTTGCTGTCACTTTCCTGGAAGCATCTCAGATTTTTTGGCAACAGGCACACTACAGTGATATGAATAGAATTTAACCATGCACGGTCTAGTTATGTGAGTGACTGTTATGCATTTACCCAGAGAGAGAATTCTTTCAGATATGCCTGTTAGCAACAGTTAATGGGTTGAGTGGGTGCTGAAATCTCTTTGCTGAACTGTATTCACTTTCCCACTTAAGCGGAAGTGTTAGCCAAATGAAAATCCTTTCATACTGAAGGGGTTTTGCTACACAGCTTCCTTTCAGTAAGTCTCAAAACAAATGCAAATTTATTTTTTTTAAACTCTGTAAGAAATTATTACAGGGAAAAAGGAAAAAAAAAGCCCAGCTAGATTTAGCTTGTCGAAATACGAAAATACATTTTTCTTTAGTTTACATTTGCAGTCTTTTAAAAGATTGTACAAGTGTGCTTTGATGTTAAACATCCTCTGTTAAATCGAGGAGGCTGGAGAAAATAGAGATAAGAAAGTTTTAATTGAGCAGGAAATAGAGTGGTTATCAGGGAACCTCATTCCTTCTTCCATTAAATACCTATGGTTTTTTTACTAAGGCGGATTATGCGAACATTGTAACAAGAAGTGGTAATGGAAAAATTTCATTATATTTGCCTCTTAGTAGATTATAACCAAAAAAACCTGAGATGAAATGCTGAATCAGACAAGGTTCTATTGAGCTTTAACTTTGCTTCAGAATTATCTAATAGTTTCATTAACCATAAAAAAGATAAATACAAATACACATGGATAAAAAATAATAATAACCATGTGGTATCAACTTGGAAGTGGCTTTAAGCAGTTAAAGGCTATAATAAGAATGGATAATTAATTTGAAAATTGTAGAATGTGCAAAATCAAATGTCCTGGAACATATATAAATTTCCAGATGTAAGTCACTGTCTTCAGCTAGACAAACAAGAAGGGTACATGAAAAAATGCTTCTCTTCTATGAGACAGTGGTAAGGACTCACCTAGAAAACTATTTTGAGACTTACTTTCAAGCATGATACCAAGATAGGAATGGTCTGTCAGAAAGTTCAAAGGGAATATAAAGATACAAAGTAGGATCAGAGAAACTAGAGATCTAAAATTTACCAGTACAGACTGAATGAGCTGTGGATTGAAGGAAGAGATGTTAATTTGAAGAATAACAGTTCAAATAAAACCTTATAGTCTTCAAATATATAAAAGGCTGATGCCATCTGTTCTCCATATTTTAAATGCCTGAGGCAGCAAGGGATATTCAAGTTCCTAAGGGGATGGAATATGAAGAACTGTGAGGTGGAAAGACTTGAGAATCTCCATGTCTGTATGTTTAGCAACTGATACTACAAGTATTCATTTGGTGAGCAGGAAGATGCAACAGATCTCTGATTTTGTGCCTTACTGGACTTCTGATTTGCTGCTGCAAGGGTGAGCAGTGAAGCAGAGGTTTACCAGTCTGTTGAGCTTGGGAAACAAGGATAAAGACAAAGGAAATCCATAGGGAAATGAATGACTCTCGCAAAAGAGTTTCCTACTCCACACTCCTGCATTTGTATCCTTCAATAATAGCGACAATGTTCTCCTGCACACAGTTCTATATTCACATCCATTAAACAACATTCCCCAAAAGCTTCCTGGACAGCATTCTCTACCCAGACTACATATAAATGCATAATATTTTCTAAATGCATTTGATTTTTTTAAGGCGAAAGGCAAGGTCTACACCCCAGTTGTTCTTGCGTCAAAATTCTCACACATGGAGGCAACTCTTCCTATATTCATTCTTCTGAACCTGACAATTACTTTTCTATGCATTCTGTAGTTCAAAACCAGATTTTTAAGAGAGCAGAATGAATAGAATTTTTGGACAGGCAGGCTAGTCTTGGTAGCCTTAAGTTTCTCAACTCATCCTTGTAATAATGATTCCAGGTAGTATTAATAGCTCCTTGCAGCCCTATGAGATGGATGAGAAAGCACTCTGAGACTTGAACAATTTCAAACAAAGCACTCTGAGACTTGAACAAACTGGAAAAACAGAGGAAAGTAGCTTTTCCTCAGATGGGGAGACAGTTTCAAAGATGGGAATAACATGAAGCAGCCTCACTTCAAAATTATTGACTATCAGCTCCCATTGAATCATAGAATCATCATAGAATGGTTTACGTATAAAGGGCACCTTGAAGATCATCTAATTTCAACTCCGCTGCTGTGGGCAGGGACATCTACCACTAGACCAGGTTTTACCAAACTGGCCTTGAACACTCTCAGGGATGGGGCATTCACAACTTCTCTGGGCAACCTGTTACAGTGCCTCATCATTCTCACAGAAAATAAGGTTTTCCTAATATCTGGTCTAAATTTACTCTCTTTGAATCCATTCCTCCTTATCCTGTCACTATATACTTTTGTAAATAGTCTTGCCCCATCCTTCCTGTAAGTTCTGCTCAGGTAGTGGAAAGCTGCAATTAGGTCATCCTGAAGCCTTCTCTTTTCCAAGCTGAACAATTCAAAACTCTCAGCATTTCCTCATAGAGAGCTGCTTCATCCCTCTGCTCAACTTGGAGACCCCTCCTCTGCACTCACACCATCAGCTCAGTGCTCTTCCTGTGCTGGGCCCCCAGAGCTGGATGCAGCTCTGCTGGTGGGGTCTCAGCAGAGCCGAGTGGAGGGGCAGAATCCCCTCCCTCACCCTGCTGCCCACGCTGCTTGGGATGCAGCCCAGGGCACATTTGGCTTTCTGGGCTGTGAATGCACATGGCTGGGTCATATCCAGCCTCTCATGCACCAGCACCCCCAAGTCCACCTCAGCAGGGCTATTCTCAATTTGTCCATCCCCCAGCCTGTGCTGATAATAGAGGTTGCCCTGAGACAGGTGCAGCACCCTGTATATGATCTAGTCAAACCATGAGATTCCCAAGTGCCCACTTCTTGAGCATCTTTATGGCTCTCTGGATGGCAGCCCATCCTTCAGGGGTGTCAGCTGCAGATTTGCTGAGGGCGCACTCAATTCCTCTATGTCAGTAATGAAGATACTAAATAACACTGGTCCCAGTACAGTTCTGTGAGGGACAACACTCTTTACTGATGACTATTGGAACTCTGAGCCATTGACCACCTCCCTCTGGATGTGACCATCCAAGAAATTCCTGTTCCTATTCCACCTAACAGTCCACCCATCATTCTTCAACTTGTGGGGATGATGTTAAAGGCTTTACAGAATACAAAATCCAGTTTTCATACTGAAATTTTCCATTTCTGTCTGTACTCAGGTCTGATTTTTCTTGCATGCCAAAGGATTCAAAGCATGCAGATTGTACTTAAATAATTTAACTCTCATTACTTGTCAAAACAGATCCTCTATCCCTCTTGGTCTGAAGTAGATGCACAATTCCAATACAGAGGCAGAAACCTAAAGGGGAGAAATAACAGCTATCTCATAGTGGCTGTTGGATGCTTTCTGGATTTGTTTTTTGCTGTTGTTGCTTTATAGATTATATTCCCAAGCACATTTTTTGAAAGGAGTGACTAGGACTATTTTATTTCTAAAGGACTCCTTAAAAAGCATCTGATGTGTTGCACAGGACTAAATTTGTCTATTCCTTTGTTTATCATCTAAAAAAATATCCTGCTTTTTTGTGTTTTGGTTCTGTAACAATTTACTTACCTTGGTAGTACATTTAAGGAATGAGATATTAGAAAATAAAATAACGACAGCAGCAGTCTCTAAGAACCAATTAGGTTGAATGGCAACAGTATTTCAATCATGTGAAAAAGTGATACAACAAATATAAAAGTAGAGCATTCAATAAATTATCTGCAAAGTAGCAGTCATTATATTCCACAGGTCTTCAAGATGATTCCACCAGAATCACCAGAATCTCAAGCCCTGTTACTTTTTTTTTTTTCTTAATTTACTCCACACTTACAAAATCTTGATACATCCAAAGTCAGCAAGCAGGACTGCTCCAGGATCAACAGAGGCTTTTTCCTGGTCTTGTTCAGGTGTCAAACACTCTCTGTCTTGGATGCTTGGACAAAAATCTCTAAATTCTTTTTTAGTTCATTCCATGTAAAAATTTGTATAAAAAGGCTACCTTCAAATAATTTTTAATTGTTTTCATTGTTAGGAAGATTTCTCTGAACGTAGGCTTTATCTGCCCCTCAAAAATGCTATGCACGCTCAGAGCTGGAAAAGCCTCTGCTTTCCTATTCTGTTCTAAAAACAAGAAAAAACCCACAAGCTAGATGCCACTCATAAATATTTAATAAAAACTGTAGGAGAAGATTCCAAGAATAATTACTTCAGATTATATTTTCCTTCATAATGGATATCTTCATTGGTTGAAGCACTGAATGACAAACTACAGTAAAAGCAAGCCTAAAGGATTGAATATTTATGCTTGCCTGTGATTTGCATGAAGAAAAAACTCAGAAGTAATGTAAATAAACTTCTTAGCAGTGAGATAAGATACAAAGAGAATAATCTGAGGATCAGCTAGCAGCACAAATGACTTTGGGTTACAGCTTTCCAGACTTGTCAAACTTTAATATCAATTATTGTTCCTGTAATGACTTTCTAGATTTCTCTAAGGGCTTTTCACCTGATTTCAGTTGGTGCGAAATCAGTATTCAGTAGATAAATTACAGTAAATCCTTATGGGAAGTAGTTTCTACAGACTCATGAAAGAAAGGAAAAAAAGGTGAGGAGATTTGAAGCCGAATTCAAGTCTCAAAGGCGAAGAGACTTGTAGCACATTTGGATAGGCCTTTGAGCAACCAGGACAGCAGGGTTGGACCAGATCTTTGAAAGTTCCTTCCAACCCAAATCCAACCCAAACCGTCGTGCAATTCTATGAAAGAAAGACAAACTTCAGAAAGAAAAAGAAATGTATTAGCCTAGATGGTGAGTGGTGTGGTGTTCTGGGATATGCTGGAATCAAGCATGTGACAAAAGAAGAACATTCAAAACAATTACAGAAAAACTAAGCAGAATAAAGGGAAATTTTCCAGTATCTAGTGTATCCTGATAATAAAACTACAGACATGAGTATGTCTGCATGTTCTAGTGGAAGCTGAAAATATGAATCAGTTTGAATTTCATGGAAAAGGTATGTATTGTCTATGTTTTGTGCCTACTGTGAATTACTGCTCAATATCCTGGTAGAGGAATTCAGAGACCAGAGTTTTCCTCTATCTTCTCAGTTAGTTAATCTTCCCACATCTCTCCTCCAAAAGCCATCAAACTCTGGGAGGGTCTTGTCACTAATTGTACCTCTTAACTCACCTCTCCAATTTCTTCAGTTAGTTACTGAATGAAAAAGAATGCTCCTGAAGTACAGCGAACAGACTTGTTTCCCATTAGTGCACTGCTGTTTTAAAATTAAAACCTGAAATTAACTATTTTAGATTTGACCAAGTGGAGATTTTTGCTGTTGTTCAGCTGAACTTAAAACTCTAAGGTTTTGTTTTATTAAAAGAAAACCACAGAATTTTCTGAATCTGCAGCAATCTATCCACTTCTCTCAATTCCGCTGATTTGGAAGCCAAACTTAATCAATTATTCACATTCCCAAAGGGCAAATGCAGCCTAGTTATCAGTGTCTCTTAAAAAGCTGACAAAGTACCTGTACTCATTAATTAGCATACAGCTCCCATTAAAATGGGGCGAGGGGGGGGACTTGTCATTAAGTTGTTAAATTCCTTGGCTACTTGCAGTGATTAAAATCCACATCCCCAAAGCCTACTTAGATAGTGCCTAGGGACATCAAGGTGCTATTGCATGAATGATGATCAATAAAAATAATTTACAGAAGTCTGAATTTAATGGACCATACTTCCAGCTTCCCTTTCAGGGGATTGGAGGAATGAGTTACCAGTTTAAATTAAAGTCCCATGTATCATTACATGAACAACATCTTCTATCATTCTTCATATCATTACATGATTTTGTTTTTTTTTTAAAGAAATTCTGGGAGGATTAGAAGCTCTTGAACTTTTATAATTAAAGAATGATATGTCAACACGTTTGTCAATCTAACACAAATTCCTAGTATATACAAATACTAAATTCCTAGTAGGAAATTATATAGTTGTTTTTTTTTTAAAGAGGAGAATCATAAACCTTAATCCACAGATTATTCTGATCTCCCTCAAAAAGAAACTAAAACAAAAACAGTTTTAAAAGAATTCAAACTAAACACAAAAAGCACAAAAACATTCTTAATTAATTTCCATGGCCAGTTTTTAACTAATTGTTTTCATAGGATGCACTTTTTTATCCTAACACAAAGCCCCTTTTTAATCTTAAATAACCTCAATAGTTTTCTTATTTTTTGCCATGTTCTATTATTTTCTTTGTGTGCCCCTTTTCTGACTGAACTAATCATGCTGTCCTATGCAGAGGACTGGGGTAAAAGTCAATGAACAAACACCTTCTGTAAGGAGCTGATTCCCAGTAGCAATCTCTCAGTAAGGGCCTTTTGAGGCAGGAATAAACCTCTCTTTGCCTCTCCATGGTGAAAAACACTAACACCAGTCTGCAAGTCATACTATTCAGCTGCAGATGAGTTGACAGAGCAGGAGATCCAAAAAGAACACAACTTCCCTCCATCACAAATTTCTTTATTCACTCAAGTGCAGCTTGAGCACCTTTTTGATTATTGTAGCAATGGATAGAGATATTAATTTGCTATAGGTATTGTGAGCCTGTTGCACATTTCGTGGGAAGAAAGGGAGAAATATCCTTACAACATTTCTAATGCATCAGAAATAGGATTTTTCCACAGATGTGCAAAGGACCCACCAGTCAATCACCAAACAGGATTTCACAAGCTTTTCCTTCAGGTAATAAAAGAGCTACTGCTGGGTCATATCAGCTGCCCAGACAGTTTTCATCAGTAGTAACAAGCACTGTTCCTGACCTGAAAAGCAAAACCTAGATCCCTCAGTGACAATTTCCCTTTTCTACCACCAGAGCAGGGGTGTGTGACTTCAGTTGTAATGATGTCTTAGAAGTTGTATGTTCATCTCTAATCATTGTTCCGTTGCTACATTCTTGCATTTTTTTCTCTTGCTAAAATGACAAAATTCAGAAGGATTCTTCTTTGAATTTCATAGAGTCCTGGGACCAGTAAAGCTGAAATGACAAACTACTGAGAAATAAACATATTTTTGCCAGGGAATTGAAGCATGTGTCCAAGAATATAAGCCTAATATATGCAGAAAAAAATCAAACTATATAAAGCTATAATGGAGGAGACACATGTAGAAAAAGATTATAAAAGAAATTTTTGTCATATTACATTCCTGTCTGCCACAAAACTGCCAGAGGATCAAAAAACCCAAAACATCCCTGAAAGCAGTGTAATCCTGTTGCAATTGATACGTGCAATACTGACTCTCAGTGACAAAGGAGAGCATGTAAAGTTTTATCGTGGATCATAAGGGTGCAGACATTGAATGTCTTGTTTAATGGCCAAAGCTGTAGCTCTGGAACATTGTCTTCTTGCAAGCATCCATTTGGGGAGAAAGAAAAAACAAATAAACAAAGCAAAGTCTCTTTGACTTTGAGCTCAAAGAACACCAAACCACTCCATTTCAAGAGCTTTGACTACCAAAGCTCCTAAACCCATATTTATGTCATAAACCAGTTTTAGCTATCATTGATGCTGCTGGATAAATTGCCTACTAACATTAAATGCAAATGTTCCAAAGCTACATTTACACCCAGCAAGAAGTTTCAAAAAAAATCTTTTTAACTAGCGAGAGTGAAATGTCAGCATTGATCAAAATACAATTAAATGTGTTATGCAGGAACATTTCCAAAATGAAGAAGGAAATGAGATAACTAACTTTCTTAGTTATCTCAATAAACAGGCTGAACAGTTTTTACAGCCTCTGTAGTTTTCAATCCTAGATCTCCATTCTGAGATTCTAAATCATCTCTATTTCAGACCTGATTTCCTCTTGCTTACTATGGCTTTCTGTCTGGCAAAGCAATTGTTTTTGTTTCTGACATTTGCCACAGATACTCAGATTAATCAATTGATGAACCAAACAGAACTTAAAATTACAGCAATGAAGAATGGCAGTTGACAAAAATTGTTGGAAAGTTGATCTGCTTTAAACATGTTTGAGTGACACTAGTACACCTCATACTGGGGAGAAAAAGAGCCCATCTGAAACACACTGCTTCTTTTTATTTTATGTGCATTTGTGGCAAGAAAATGAAGTCCAAAGAATTTTTTTTCTTTTAAATAGAGGTGTCAAACAGAAAAAAGGAAAATGTTCTGAAACTGAAATGAAAGGACAAAATCTTTGTTAAGATTATTACTCATATACTCAATTATAAATGGGCTGGGGTAGGAGTGATAGGGTTTGGTTTTGGTTTTTGTTGCCAGATGAACTAGGTGGTAAACATTTTATTCCCTGAGGAAAAGATATATATATATATTCTTTATTTATATAAGAAGTTAGAAAAACCACTTGTAGAACTTAATAGATGTTTCTAAAAATAATTTTTAATTCTTACATTAAGCTTCTTTTCAGCTATTTATAATCTGAAAGTTATAAAATTTTGAAGACATTATCCCAAAAACTGAATACTTCATTGCTACAAATCATAGTAATTATCTTGGGTTTTGTTTTGCAGAATTTTGTCAGCCAATACCGAAAAGTCAAAGGTAACTAATATCTCTAATTTAATGGAAAAGCTCTTGTAACTGAAAATGATATTTCAGAAATTATTTGAGTTTGTTTAGTTACTATATGCTATCATCTTGATTTCCGCTATCTACAGAAAGAAGAGCTTTCAGATAGGAAGATGAAGAGCCTAGGATTTACACAGAGAAAAAAAAAAAACAGGAGAGTTTCTGAACATATTTCTGTTGACCACATTAGAAATGTCACTACTGTTAAAAGGTGCAGAAGTATTTAAATAAGATATCTTTAAACTCTGTAAGTTCAGGATGTTTTCCTCAGTAGCTGGCAGCATCACTGTGCAAGATAGGCTTTCAATCTCCAGTTCAAGTTAACTTGAAGCAAGTTAACTCTTGGACACACTACTGAAAAATCCCAATACACTGATTACATTTCCCACTATAAATACAGGATTGTACTGTCAAATTCCTACATCACAGTTTCTGAAATTTTATGCTTTGAATAATAATCTGTTAATGTTATTTTATAACACAGAAAATCTTAAAATACCTTAGCAGAAATGAAAAAGAAAATACCAGTTAAAACTAAAGATCAACAGCAGCATCTCCTTCATACACAATTTTGAACTAATACTTAGCCTATACCAAATTTGCACTGAATGTGGCAAACACCTAGCAACTAGCCTTCAAAAACAAAACACTTCCTGCAAAAAACTCCACCAAATGTCACACATAGACTTGTGCTGATGAGCATACTGGGGCATTGCTGACATCTGAAGGTATGATTTTTCACCAAAGTACTCGAGTTTTCCCGGACTGTCTTGCCTAGGTAGGCTTCCAAATCTGCCAAGGGGTTTAGAATAAAGCCTGAAATGGAAAGAGGAATGGCAGAAAGTGAAAGGCATTTTTATGGACTATACTGAACTTTCTGTAAAAGGAATGGGAATTCCTGAAAAATTAATAGGAAAATTTAAAGTGCTAACATATTTCTCTCTAAATTTGCAATGCAGACAAAATGAAACACAGTCTTTCACATACTTGGTGCACGTAACATTAAAAATCTTTGCCAGAAGTGTGAAAGCAATCCCTCTATACTACAAGGAGCACAAGAATTACCTCAATTTAGTCAAAGGTGCAGAAAGTGTTTAATACCTTTTCTCAGTTTCTATCATGTTCTTTTGGAGCATAATAAGAGAAAGGTGACATGCTTCCACTGGTCAAGGTCTTTATCCCTTTCCTGCTAATGTCTTCTTTTCTGGAATTTTTCAGCATTCTTCTTTATTCTCCATTTCAACCAAACTCTCACACAATTTTCTTTAAGTTATTGCTACCACAGCCGAAACTCCCCAAATGGGCTGTGCAACCTCTTCACGATTCAGTTCTTCTTTGTCTTGGCTCTTGGTGAAGGAAAACTTGGTTGCCCAATACTTACTTAAAGCAGCATATAAATTTTGGGAGCTTGGGACTGTTTCCATGTCCACAACAGGGCAGGATTTCGGGAAATAGTAAGTCTTTTGCCTAAATCCTGATGTCTTTCAAAGGTAACCCAAGTCCACAAGATGAGTAAGAGTCATAACCTGCATTGACCAGGTCTTTACAGCACAGAGCCACAGCCTGATGGAGAAGCCACCTCAGCTGAACAGATGGTGCCCCAGTTCAGACACCCTCACTGCCTTCAGAGACTGAAGTCGTTAAGAACTGCCTTCTCTGACAAGTTCTCTATCTTCTTTCTGACAGGGAAAATCGTATGTGATGAATTCTGTGTTGACTGGTGGGTGAATATCAGAACATTTTAAAAATTTGACAGTTTCACATCCTTAACTGCACTGCATGAATTGAGCAGAACAGCCTCCCCCAAGTCATTACAGAATTGTATGATCTCCTTTAACCAAAATCCCCATCTACTACAATCAAAACATGCGGTTAGCTGGCAAATTTTCATCTCCCAAGCCTGTACTCAAACGTAGCTGAAAGCCATCAGAAATAGCTGCTAGACCATGAAAAAAATAGGATTAACCATCTATAAAATGTTATTTATAGCAGACAAACCATTAACTAGGGGTGAATTACTAATTCGCCAGTGGTTTCTCTGCGACAGGGTCACCTTGGAACTTTCCTGAATTTCCATCTAGAAAGTTCATGGGCATTTTTTTCTATTCAATGATACATAGTCTGCAGTATATATTTTTGCCATTTTGAAATGCATTGCTCTATTTTGACAGAATTATTTTGTCTGCTGATAACGACCAGGCTGATCAAACAGATCTGTTATTTCTTAGACTTTACCTGTATCTATCAGCAAGGTCCTACAAATCATGAGTCATGGATTGCTAGAAGCATTGTTCAAGTATGGGGGGAAAAAAGCACTATACTACTCATTACACAAAAAATATTAACATATGTGGCTAAATACTCAGTCAAATGCTTGGCTGGGAACTAGTCATACTTCTTATTGCTCATTATTGAAAGAGAATTTAAGAAAAAAAAAAAGCCTTATTCTGAAATTTGTGGTTAAAGCAGCAACTTGTTCAATAGATGCCTAATACACAGTGACAAAGAAGTTGTTTTTGAAGAGTTAATCTGAAACTGCAATATCACTCTATCAAGTATAAAAACTGATTTTCATTCAGTGAAGGCAAAAACATAACATATATATATAAAGTCTGACGTCTTCCTTTTTTTGAAATGCTCAAGCAATCTTTGTGCCAATATTTTTTACATTCTGTTCCTATCAGAATTTATTCCCACTAGGAAAAAAGAAGAAAATCACAAGTGTTTGACAGAATTGTAAGTCCTTCCTAGGAATTGTCCCTAAAAATATTGCTTCATATAAATGTAGAACACTGGCTGAGATTTTAACCTGTCTCAGACAGTTTAAATTCTGAAATTGATCAATTGATTCATGCACCAGCAAGAAATATAATCCTATAGTAGTTTTATTTGTGTGCATTATTCTTCCTTATCCTTTGCCTCTTTTGCCCCTGGGAAAGTATTGACTCACCATTAATAATATGTCAGTAAATTGCTCTTAAGTCCTGTGGGGGCTTAATAGTATCAGAAAAAGGGAGGGCCTTCAGTCCTTCCAGGCTCTGAAGAGTATATGACCAGACTCAGATTCTCACTATCATATGTGTGTTGTAGCCCAAATCAAGAACTGTTCTCACACATTGCATTTGGAATACCTACAATAAAAGGATTATCCTCTAGGAATTAAAAATATAAAATATTAGTCCAATGCTCATGTAATAAATGGATTTCCAAGAAATGTTATAGGATAAAGAAACGTACAGTGTCTAGGAAGACAGTACTCTGAAAAATAGCTCAATTTTTCATATTACATACTCATATTTCTGACATACTTTCAGGCTCTAATATACAGAATTTCATTTTGGAGGTGCACACATTTTCAATGATGACTTCAAATTCAAACAAGATAAAAAAACTAAGTAGTACATCAATATTTAATTAAAATCCTGGGTGCTTGCATTTTTAAAATGGAAATACACCAGAGCTATTTGTCTAAGTTTTTTAAAGCACCATTGGTTTTACTAAATGAAGTTTTCTGACATTTTGATGTCACAGGCATAAGCTAGACATTTCAGAGCTAAATTATGGCTATTGGTCATTTTTGCAAGAGATCACTATGGCCATTACATTCCAATAATTGCCAGTACTCAACCCTCAAAATCAAATACAAGTAATTAATCTGCTGGCAGACTACTAACCTATGGTGTAGACTTCTATTTTTAACAGATAACATTTACATGCATCTACCTCTAATAGCAACAGGAAAGGAAACACAATTACAAAAAAAAAAAATACACATTTCTCCAGTCTTCTTAGGAACTGAATCTCTCAGAACCACTTTGACTTTCCTGAACACTGAGGATGTTTGCTAACAAGCCTACAACGAAAGTGAATATAAATCCTGAAAATAGCAAACAGGTGTTGTTATTCAGCTTATAAGGAGCTTATCAAAATGAGATTTGTCAATCTCTTTCTTATTGCCAATTTCTCTTAAGGTTTTGTGATTACCACAGGGGTCTATGGGGAGAGTGACATGGGATGATAAGTGACTGACAACTGACTGCATGTATGGGCATTTTTCAATGTCATTTATCTCCAAATGAATGCTTAATAGATAGAGATAAGCATGAGAGGATGTCTTATTAGTTGGTGACCTGACTCCTAATGAGATTATTTCAAATTGAGGAAATTCCAAACAGAGAAAACATAATGTGAAGATTAAAGATGAAAGACAAAAGTAAAAAACAGAGATGAAAAAATAAGAGTGAGATAATTCAGTTTTACCCTTGCAATCAATAGAAAAGTCTAGAGGCTGTATTTTTGGACAGCCTATTTCACAGTTGGCACATGGAAATAGAGAAAATAAGGAAGCCAATATCTATTACAAAAGTCCCAGGTTTAACAAGATTTATATTCTCTGGAAAAAAAAAATAAAATCAAAGAACTGATCAGAAAAACAGACTCTTTCTAACACAGAAAATAACAGCTCAATCAAACTTAAATTTAATTTAACTAATATGTACTGTAACTGGTATCACCCACTACAGTGCTTGGAGAATGTCATAAAACTGCCTTTTACAGACTGTGTAAATGCATTGTATAATAAACACACAGCATTAAATATAGTCACATCCAATGAAGATTTCTGGACAAGGCAGCGTGAAGCATGAGCCTGGATTATCTTATTTTTGCTCTTAATTACTTAGTACTAATTTTGTAGCCGAATGTCTAGAAGTTGTTATTAATTTTTTTTTCTTTTCTTTATGTTAGCAGTAAATCTTTTATTTCATAAAGCATCAAGGTAGAGTGATCTGGATTGTCTAATACACATGCAGAGGCACCTATCACCTAAGAAGGAATGATTGTGGCAATACAGAACAACAGCACTCCTGAAAGAAGCAGGTGTCTGAGTGTCTCCCAAGCTGCTGCAATAAGTCTTTGCAAGGCCCTCATTTGAGAATATTTCCTTTCAGCCACCTAATTTTCTACTGTTATATGTTCCTAGAAGAAGAAAATGAAGAAAGTGAAGGGAGTATATCTAATCTTATGGATTAGATATAATCACAAAAACGTGACAACACAGGAGATGATGGGCATCATGGCAAAGAGCCTGTCACCTCACTCAGACTTCAATCCATGTTATTTTCCTGGCAGGACTAAAAGATGGTATAGCCTGGAGTTTTCAATGTCTCCTAAAATAGCTCTGAATTTGTATCAAACCTCAACAGGAACAGTCTTCTCTAGCATGCTACTTTTTATGTTACTAAGAGCAGTGCCTGCTAACAGGCACTTTGAATTAATTTTATTGAGACTGCAGTAAAAACATATAGTGAGCATTGTCAGTCCAAAAATTCTCCCTTTATGTTGGTATCACACACACAGGAGAGAAGGAGAAGCAGAATGCTACCTCTCTTGTTTGGTAGTCCCAGATGATGACTGTCATAATAGGCAGAAAGATTAAACAAGCCACAGAATTTATATTCTTTATTCAATCTTCATTCTCAACACTGCAATTGGTAGAGTGTTCTGCATATTTCATCTCCTGTCTGATTGTTAAGGCCATGGAAAAAAAACCCACATAACTATTTATTCCATTTAATCATGTTCCTCATGGTGAAAAAGTTGCCTTATCTAAATAAATAAAATCTAAATGCACCATTTACAGTCATGGCATAACATCCTGAACACTCTCATCACCAATCCATGCCTTCAAGAGACAGCAGCACATTTTGGTGAGTGCAAAAGGTTTGGTTAATGTGTCAAAAATTATTAAGGTGAAAAACACATAGCTGGAACACTTGTTTCCAATATCCCTAAAAAAAAGTATTTCTCTTTTGAAAAAGAAAAAAGAAAAACATTACAGATGCACAAATACCCTGATTACAGAGAGCATTGCAGAAGTAGTGTATGTCACTCAAAGCTCAAAGTTATATAGTAAAATGCTCCTGTATTTGGCAGCACAATAACAGAAACAGAGGAGTCAGAGCTGAAACTAATGTTTTCAAGAGTCCTCTAGGAGACATCAATGAAAAATGAAAAAAGTGGGGGAAAAACCCCATACTTTTGTTTGTGGAGGAAACTATCCATCATTTGCACTGCAAAATTCTTAGGTAGAGCCAGACACAGCTGCGTTTGCCCTTTCAGATGCATACTTGTATTCATCTGGATATAAAAGTAGTAGGTAATTTTACAAATTAATTAATTAAACCTGTTCTGTGGGAGTCTGCTGCCTCATGATGCATTTTTATATCCTTTGTAGGAAGAAAACAATGCATACACTAGTCTAAAACCTTACTTTTTATTCATAATACTATGTTCTTGGTATTCCTCAGTAACAAGTGCAAAAACATCAGAAGCATCCCAGCGAAAAGAATTTCTAATGCATCCTAAATCTAAACATTACCATGATTTTGAGAGATATTTCCAAATGTCAGAGAGCAAACTACATTTGATGTCAAGCCAAAACATTTCAGCGTGGATGCATCTTTTCAGGCTTCTATCAATAGAACAATCTATTTTAAGGAAGAAACACTACTCATATTTCACATGGTCTCCCTTGGAGTTTCAAGAACTTGGCTTGAATTTCTCATCATGTTTTCAATCCAGCTCTCCTAAGTTTACAATTTTCCAATTACCTATGTGGTAAGAGTGTGCTCTTTTTTTCAATTAGATGCATTCATTATTTATTGATGCTTTCATTCTTTGTCTCCTACGGTACATATAAATGTTTAAGCCTAAACAAATTCCAGTCCATTATCTTGCAAGTAAACATTAATTCAAACATGAAACTATTATTGTTCACCTCAAACCATAGCATCTTTTCTTCTGGTTTACACGAACAAGTCTGCATGAGTTCAAAAATGCTTACTAGCCAAGACTAAGAGATGGCAACACTTTTGGTATCATGGCCATCTGAAGTACCTTTTAACATTGAAAAGTATACAAATACATACATATTTTATAAAACATGCATATGAGAAATTATGTATAATATAAAACATGTATAAGAGAAATAATCTCTTTTCAAAGAGATTACTGAGAATACCAAGTGACTGCTTATAGTTGCAAGTTCTGCTTATAAAAATAATTCTCCCTGATTTCCACAGCATTCTGCAGCAACAATAGTAGCCAAGAATTAATTTCTTTCAGCTGCCTGAGAATCTTAGAACCTATACCCCTCTTAGTCAATTAAAAAAGAGATAGGCTTGCATAAATATTTCCTTGTACATATTTAAAACAGGTGTCTAAAAGGAATACCTCGAGAAAAATTAATCTCTTCTCCCAATTGGCTCTACAAAGAATCTAGTTTATTAGCATAGATCAGACATTTAGAGAGTTCATAAATGGCTTGGATCTGATGACAGGCCTGCCACCCAAGGGCTTCCTCTTCTGCGATAACAGTAATGCCCATGGGTCCACAAGGTAATTAAACCATGGAGAGATGTTAAGGTAAATTAACACCACTGACAGCTATGCAGAGGCGCTCAATTAGCGTATAACAAGCAACATCCACGATCTACAAGAATAATTATGGGCAGCTAGTTGACAAATGTCCTTTGGATGTTGGACTCACACGTGAACTGTGGAACTTGAATTTCTGATAAACTGACTAAACAGGATTTTCAAACTCACATATTCACCTCAGATTTGTCACTACCACCTGTTCTCCCATGGCCCCTTTAGTCTTTTCATTTCCTTAGGTTAAAAGGCCAGTCAGTAGAGCCATGTCAGATGTGTGTACTTTCATAATGACCCTGGATTCCAGAGATATAGGAATGTAAGGCAGAAGCCATGGCACAAGCACAGCCCTACTCTGGGATCTTTTGTGCTGTGTTTTTCATGTCACAATAGCACATGTGGAGCTATTTTGTTACTGCTGTTGTGCTTTACTTCACTTCTTTCAAGAGATTATTTAGGCAGCTTATTAAGTCTTTTCAAAAAGGTATTTGATAATGTATTATGAGTTTCTTGTATTAGGCACATGTATCCATTCTAGGAATTCTTTGTTATTTATTTGGCCCATTATACCTTTAAATATTTATGTACACACCTGCACTGAAAGCTACTCAATCTTGCATTGAAGGATTTGTTCTACCAGGACTGTCAACTTAAAGAAGACAGTCAAGAAGTTGATTTAAATGAGCTTAATATTGATGCTTTTTTCTAACTGCACTGAACTCAAAATCTTAGATAACCTCTGGAAAAACCTGTTTGTCATCTTTATTTTGAGCACTAACTCAAGTGATAAATCACAAATATTGTGAACATGTAGAAAGCAGATTAGCTTTATTTCCCAAGGCTTCTCTACCTAAAAAGCTAGAATTACATGCGTAAACCTACTTTTCCTTGCTTCTTTGTCTCCAGTGAGGAAGATCTATTTCTTTGGCAGAATTAATACAACCAACAATTCCCTGAATGGGAACACACAGGGGGAGGAAGGAAACCAACCCTCACCACTCCCCCTGAATTTTAGCTTCATTATTCCGAAAAGAACCTAACAATCTATAAAACTAGGAACATAAGGCTATTAGAAAGAAATAACTTTTTTTGTTACTCTGTAGTTCAGAACTTGGAGAATTAAACACAGTAGTGTACAAAATGTCTCTTTCTATTGCTAAATAAAGCTGCCATGTTATCTCCTGCGATGCAATAAGAACTAGCTAAGTACAGCATGTGTGTAATGAATGCTGAATGCTTTCCCATCCTTCCCTCTGGAAACTAGCTGACCATTATGAGGTTTCCCTGATAGACTAGGTGGCATCCAAAACAAAATTCTCTGTGATGTGGGTCATTTTTCATCCAGACCTCACACCTTACCAGAGCAGACTATTACTCCATTATTATCTTTCCAATGAAATGAAAGAGAAAGGAAAGGTGGCTTGTGGCAGCACCACACCTTGGGGTTTTACCTCAGTATAATGCTGAGATCTTACCAGGGCTCTACCTACACCTGACCAGTTCATAATTATTTCCATATTTATTAGTTTAACATAGTCATCACTGTCACCTGGTAAAGCCACTGACTTAATGTCCCAGGCAGTGAAAGTTCACTACCTGAGATGCCCAGTAGAAGAAGAGCAGTGCCTACACACAGTTTCTTTAAATTAACATAACCATATATGATGGAAGTCCAGTCATGGGTTTAAGGTCCATCCAATTTTTATTTGATCTATTATGCCTTCTACATAAAAACAGGCTTCCTACTGCAGGATGAAAATCCAGCATCACTGGTACATGGATCATCTTCCACAGGCAACAAGAGCTTCTAACACTATGTGAGGTTTTCTGACTACTTTTGATTCCCTATTATAGCATCTCCTAGTCAAAAAGCACTAGCAAACTACCATCCGGAAGAATCCCACCAGTACCTGTGAGAGGTTTCTGACAACACTGAGGGCAAGAGATCTATAGATGGAGGTGTAGGATGATCTCAGTCTTCTCTGGCTACCCACATCACACAGGCAGATAAGCACTGCTTCAGGAACCTTCACAGAAAAGGCACCAGCATTAACTATGGTACCAGAGTGATGTCAGACTCTAACTTCAGGAACTGGCAAGGTGAGCTTCAGATTATTTAAGAGCAGACAAAACACGTTGAAATGTAAATCTGGCAAAGAGTCAAGAGAGAAAAGCAGAAAAGGGAACAAAGTGGAGAAAAAATATTCAGAACATCGGGTTGGGGGGGGAAAGACGAGGAATTGAAGCTTTTGGGGAAGAATACAATTGTGTCTTTTCCTCTCTTATTTTTACCAGAGAAACAGTTGTACAACTTCATTTGTATTTAAAACAAATGCAGTTTTCACCATGAAACCATAAGCAATTATTGCTGGCTAGGAACCAGTTCAGACTTTAACACCCTTCCTCTGCCATCTTAGGCTTCCATTTTTTTTTGTGAGCTGTCAACTGTAGCTGTGATATTATTGGATTTTGTTGCTCTCTGATAACTAAATTACCATGAAGAAGCTAAAAGGTCAACAAATTGTCATAATTTGAACTCCTCAAAATGTCCTCTGAGCTCTTAGAGACCCTCAAAAACCTAAAAAGTGCTCTGAAAAGAAAAAGCGCTCACACTACTGTTTATTTTATATGAATAAAATTATTTTACCAAGATCATAAAAAAAGATTGATGCACTGAGGATTAACCTGATATGCCAGAGAACAATCTCTGGCACTTATTTGTAAAAGTTTCTTAAAGCTAATTTTAAGCCTCTGGAGCATTTATATAGCCTGCTTATGGCCTGGGAACACCTGCAGAATACTAGACTAATAATTAGTGTTTAAATTGAAAGAACTGAAGTTGTTCACTTCAACATCTCTTTGTTGTATTTATTTTCCTGAGCTTAAGACTCAGACCTTCTTCCATTAAGCTAGATCCTGAATCAGTGATTCAGTTTTTGCTTTGATGACTATCTATGGAATATCAAGACTGCTTGTGCAGGATGAAGAACATACTGTAATCCCTTTGGGAAAATATTTATACCATTCCGTGCCCACAAAACCTGCAATATTTCAAAGGAGTGTTAAGAAGTTTGAGAGTGGTAAGAGAAAAGAACATTTGATCAGCCTTTATATCCTTCTTAAATTTCAGTAAGTATATAGTTTTGCTAAAATCTTACAATGGGTTTAGTAAATAACATTTAAAATTCACCTTAAGCTCATGTCTCTTCCTAATCCACCCAGTTAATCATTCAAGTTGCTATGGCTGACACTAGTTCTCTGAACCAGCAACAGGTACACATACAGGTTCTTTTCTTCTGACTCTGTATTTAGGTAGGTCTCAAGTGCAAACCAGTTCTCATCCCCTTGGGTCTTAGCTTCTTCAGCAATGGGACAAGTTAATTGAGCAGAAGTCAGAAAATGATATGGCACTAGGTCTTCAAAGCACACAAAATAATCTATTCTAAAAAAATCACACACCTGGCAGATTCCTTCTTTACCAGGAGCACATGCATTCACATTTATACACATGAACTTCAAACATGAACTTGAAAACAGAAAACAGAAATGCCACTAGTTTACATTTCCTTCAGTTAGACCCAGCTAAGTCAAAGCATGCTCACTTTCACAGGCTTCTCTGGTACATTTTCAGGACACAAACACCTTCTGTTTTCCCTTGATGGTAATGGAGCTGTTCGAACATAAGATCTTTGGACCACCAGGACAATACCTAGTTCCCCACCCTCCACAGTACTCTTGTTCCTTCCATATTGCTCAGTAGTTTAGTTTTCCCCTCCATCCTCACTGTAGGCTTACAACTGACTATTTGGGGATACACAACTGCTAGAAGGAGACAGACTCCTCGAACTAAAAGGTTCCCTTTTTTTGGAAACCAGCTGAGAAAAATATATCCTTGAAGGGTGCACCTGGTCTTATCACAAATTATCTATATTTGATCAAATGATGCCTATCCCCATAAACACTTATTTATTTACTGTTTGATATCATTACTAATTCAGAGGTAGCCTTCAGAACTTAAGATACAATACATCTGAAGTTTTCCATACAATTTGCTCCTTTGTTTTATTCCCATAGCTAAAATGGAACTCTAGGCAAAGTGAAAACGACACACGTATTTTCCCAGAAATTTCTTGAGCACTGGGTCTTCAGAGATCCTCCAAGACATCTGTTGTTCTTATTTTTTTCCTCTCCAGAGAAGCATCTAGCTGTTATTTCTGTAAATTAGGCCATTTCTTGCTTAATTAATTTCCTTTCTCCTCAGTCAGTCTGATAAGTTGGATTTTACTTCTACATAACATGCTCCACTCTTCTGTTCTAATCCCATGAGCAGCAGTTCCTTCATAATTTCACAACTTTTTATCTAGAACACTCTTTTCTCTTAATTTTATGGGATATTCCATTATTATCAGCTTCAAAATTATGTAGAGAAGGAGGACATCAGTACCCCTTCCCATGTCTACTCTGTTTTCATGTGAGCAGCAGCTCCCTCTGTTCAAAGACTTCCATGAGGAACAAAATTTCCCTTTTAAGCGAGCGATCAATACGCCTCTACCTCTAGTAGCTCAATAATGCAAGCAGATGAGTCCTGACAGATTCCTTCAAGTACATCACACAGATGTGACACCTGTGGTATCCAGGGACCATTGTGGAATACATTGCACATTTCTTCTCCATCAACATGAAGTTGCTATTTAAAGATTTAATTCTACAACCACCCATCTGACCACATTCTCTTAAGAACTGTTCTCATACATGATCATGATAGTAAAAGAAAGTGGTCTTCAAATATACACATTCCTACTCACCCAATATTTTGAGGGAAAAAGCTGAATTAATTTTTTCCTTGGAAAGGGATCATTTGATCAATACCATTTCAGAAGCACAGGCAGTAATAGACTTGTGATCAATTGGAATTCACTTTATATCACCTGAAGAAGATTTCAAAACAAAAGAAGCAAGTTCCTGACTAAACTTCCACCCACAGAGCAGCGTCCTGCGGCACAGGATCAAAGCAGGACCAGAAACAATAAATCACCCACTCCCCAGTCCTGTCTCACTCTTTCCAGCTCAGAGGAATCCCTAGGAAAAAATGAAAGTGGGGCAAGATGTTAGTCCAGGTTTGGTTCCAAGTTTTATTCAACTCTGAATGCCACAGAAAAGATGTAATAAATAATCTGAAAGAAATGAAGTTCCCAGAGCCACCATGCTGAAGTATATTAAGTTAGATATTATTCTGACAAATGTTTGACACGCATGTCATCTTATTCCAGCACTAGATTCTCCAATCTATTTCCTTAGGTATGGTTTCCTGGAAGCAAATTGCAGTAGGTTTTTTTTCACATGATTCTGAAACAACAGCATATACATCTGCAATTTTAGAAAAAAGCCCCGAACAAAAAAATACTGGGGATTTATGCAGCTGAGCATCTACTGTAAAACCAGAAATGAATTCTAGTTTTAGGTTAGCTCTGCTGTTAGAGATAAACCCAAACATCATGGTGGTTCTCTACATAGAGAATACAATCCTCCAGGTCTCACTCCCGTGTTCAAACATAATAATAAGACACATTTTGTCTTTTAGTCCACACCATTAAAATCCTCAGGATGAAGGGACTATGTCCTGCTGTACAGTACACAGGTCCTCCTAGGTCATACTACAACATAAAATCAGTCAGCCTTCACAAACAAAGAGAAGACACAATACAGATTACTGTACTACAACAATATATACATTATCAAAATAAAATCTATCACTAAGAAAAGGATATGTTGAAAAACTAATCCAAATCAAACTCTAAAATATATCCAGACAACAAACACAAGTGTCGCCACATCAGTCCTTTGGCTAATTCCCCAATCTTTGTTTATTTTTGTACTTTAAACAGTGATCAATTACTTACGGCCAAATGTTACGGTTTATATATAATCTGTTTATCTTTATTGCTATTGAGCTCACAGATGAAGGAGGGGAAAAAAAGGAAAAAGAAGCATTAGGCTAACAATAGGCTACTTATGGATATGGAACATGCAAAGAGTTCCTCTGTGAAAATATTTATACCTCATTACCTACAAATAATGTTGCTCTTGTTCCTCCACTAGTCACAGATGATAAAGACCTCCACCATAATCTGATTTGGTCTGAATAGCCCTACCATAATTGTATTTGAAAACACATGGTACCGACTAGACAAAAACAGCAGAGAACTAAAACTGATAACTATTTTAACCTGAACATACAATATACAAAATTTTGTAAGATGCTTTATGCTGAAAATTTTGGCACAGGTAAAACGTCTAAAAATTCTTCCAGATAATAACAGGTCATCCTTGATCCAAGTAAGAACGATAAATAAGTATTACTGAAAAATACTGATGACAGCCCAAAGCTTCTGTCCAGGAGAGATAACATCCTATGTTTTAGAGAATGAGACTAAATAAAGATTTAAGAAGATAGTGAGGTGTTTTACTAGGCTAACTGCAGAGCTGATTAGAGACCTCTATTCTTGCATATCCCAATTTGCTGTTTTCCAAGATACTGTGACAAAATAGCAAAACAGGATCATGGCTCAGCTCCAACAGCAAGATTAATTAAACACTGTTCAGAAAGAATCTGGGAGTATGACCCCCAGCACATACATTAGAATTGCTTTAAATGTGTTTTCTTCAGCGTTGGGAAAGGCAAGGCAGAAAGGAAATATAGTCTCGAATATTGCTTTTCTAAGTTAATAGCTGGATACAGCTTTCAACAGTCAGGCTAATTTTTGCATTAGCATTTGTTAAAGGTTGTCAATTCAGGAACACATTTTAAAAGAAATATTAACTGTTCAGGTTATTTCTAAGTGAAAGAGGGCTTTCAAATAGCTTTTGTCATGAAGAAAAAAGCCACAAAGTGGTATTTTGTAAGCCCACAGGATGTAGGCAGCTAGTTCTTAATATATCCTATTCACCTGGGAATTCAGGAGCTCAGGAGGAAAGGTAGAGAACCTGAAATAGTTTAGGTCTTTCACCTGAAGAAAGTTCCTCCCTCCTGAGTGGGGAGGTCACTAACTACTTTTCACCAAGTGTCTAAGAGGACACATTAGCATTCTGTTCTGTTGGTGGTACCATTATACACAATGGGATTTCCCATCTCCACACACAGTGTTATTACTGTTTATAAGGTCATACTGTAACACTTAACTGAATAATACATATTCATATTCTGACAGAATATGCTTGATAATACAACAATTTATGCACAGCCTGCAATTTTTGGCATTATGGAGAACATATTCTGGCAAGAAAGTGTTCTCTTCCAGTTTCATTTATATTAGCAAAGATCATAAAACATCCTGCTCATTAAAATCTGAATCTCTTCCACAGGGAGTGCACTTTTCTGAAAGTATTTTCCTACAGCTGGTGGCAAGACAGATCTGCTGGCTAACTAGAGCACTAAAAGGACATTATGAAACCCACAATGCAGCATGAAAACAGTTGTATAATCAGAGCAACAATTACTAGCTCTCCTAAAAAATGGTGAGGGCTTAATACAACTAAGTAGCATGTAACAAACAAAAGAAGCCATTCTTGTCAGTCTGAGACCCTGGACAAAAATTTTATACATTATATTTTTACTTTCATTACCTATTCTATTCAAGGTGAAGAACAGATCAATGAAAAAGGCAGAAGTATATAAAATGGGACTATAAATCACAAGTATAACAAATACCATCATTAACTGCAGCACAAGACTCCGGCGTGGATTTTCAGCTCTTAGTTCTCAGTGTTCCTCCAGCATTTCACAACCCCTGCAGCATCCGACAGATGTCTTATCTGAGGGGCCTGAGGTACCTCTGCCTCTGAGCCACAAGTGCACTTGTGATTGACCTTACTTGCCCTGACTAGCCTCACCTGGGACCCCCTATCTACAACCCAACCGATTTCAGCCCATGGCCATATGCACAGAAACCTGGTAGGACTGCTGGACTCTAGCTGTATTGAAGTGATGCCTCTGCCTGGCCATGAGTCTCATGGATCCTGGCCCTGAGCTGCAGGCTGCCATCCCGACCTGGCCTGGGGCAGCCCTCTCACCACTGGAATTTCAGTCTATTATATTCAAATTCATCTCTTACCTCAGGCCACTCCAGTGACCTTGGCCATGCAGGTGACCCAGGGAGCTGGCTGATGCTTAGAGGGATGATTTGACAAATCATTGCAGGTGCCTCTCTGGGTGGGACCTGCATACAGATTTCCCTCAGGCAGCTCCTGCCGTGCCTAGCCTTAGCAATTTGGATTTGTTGATCAACACGCTAGGTGGAGAATTTGGCCTTAAAGGCTCCAGTAAGTAGTTTGTGCTGCAAGACGGATTACATTGTAAATTGGCAAGACATTCGTAAATAGTTATTAGAAAGGGGGGTTGTATGCAGTTAACACAATCGATAGCAATGAATTATACCTGCACTGGGTGGTCACCAAGGGCCAAAGCCAGAGCTGAGCACAGCAGGGGCCCAGGAGTCCCATCACATCCAGGTGAAAGTGCTGCTGCAAGGACCGACAGTGGAGCCTCCCATTCCCGTCCGGCCAGTGACCAACTGCTCAGCAGATTTGACTACCCATGAGTGCATTACTCTATATTAAGATTGCAGTAAATAAGTTTGTCTTTCTAAAACACTGTTCATGATTCTATCTGCAACAACTGCATGAAGAAAAAGCTAAAAACTTTGATTTATATTCGAATATTTGCACAAATCTAGCACCACTTCTGCATATTCACGAGTCTGTGATACTGGCCTATGCAGTACCTTGGCTATTTCAGTTAGTTTAGATAAAAAGCATGAAAGTAGGCAGAAAATAGAATTTCTGTTCTTTTATCCAGGTACAGGACACCAGAAATATGCAGTGTGACCCCACCATTCCTATTTGCAGCAAAATTTCAGGCTACTCTCATTGATATCTGCCACCAAACACCAAAAAAGCCTGGCGCTTAGGTGTAAATTCTCCACAATTTCAACCTAAAACAGCACTGGAAAATTCAAAGTTCTGCCTATAATCTCTCTAATAAACCCCATTGCTCACACTTAATAGTAAGATATAATGCACAGTTTTTTAAACCCTATTTATTGTGTAAAAGGACAACTAACGGCCTCAGATACGAGGGAAAAAACCCCAGAATTTTTACACTGCATTGAAACTTTTAATATTAAAAATCCTTACAAATCAGCATTAAATAGAAAACTTTATTCATTATCTATTATTGTGATTTATATATAGAGTTCCTAAAAAAGTACTACAGAAAATCACATTATCTATAACCTTACTGAAAGCATATGAACGTTCTTAAGAATCTGTCAAGTCTCTAATAAAATGTAGGCTTTCTTAGAAGAAGATTAAATATTCCATTCAAAGTACTTCTATGAGCAGATGATTGTAGACCTACTTTAATAAACCAGATAGGCCAAGGGATTAAAAACTAATACTGTATTTTTCAACTGGCTACAACCTGAAGTTAAAAGATACTTTTTACATCATTGAGAACATTGTTACACTGTAAATCTACAAATAAATACTAGAGCTGTACAAGCAAGGAGTGTGGAACAGAAAATTGATTGAATGCATTATTGTAAGTAATTTGGTGATTCTGTGGTTGGTTTTGTCATCTGAAATGATGGAATTGGGTAATCAAATTTAGGACTATGTTATAGCTTGTGATAACAATGTATAATCCTTTAACAAGCTCTCTCTTGAAACACATTTGCCCTTCCTTGGAGAAGACCATTTTATTTTCACTATTCTGAGAGTTAGAAATATTATTTCAAGCCAGCAATGAACCACTGTGTATCTATCATTGTGTATAAGGTTTGTATTAACCTTGTCCTTTGAATTTCTGCATTCCTACTGTTTAGTTTCATAAGAGAATACATAATCAGCAATTAAAAATCTTTTTACTGAACAAGTCAAACTCGTTTAAATTGTTCAACTGTATTGTTCTGGTGAATTTGTACCTTCAAAATATAAATCTCCAAATCACCTTCCCTGCTTCTTCAAATGAGCTGGCATAGCCATATATCAGTTTATTTCCTCTCCTGGTTCTGCCAAAATTGTATTAAAGCCTTCTCCTGCTGGAGAGTTTTTAACAGAAGTGGGTTCAATAACACATAAGCATCACGTACACAGATCTGAATACTTCTCAACTACAGCCAAAATGGCTTGTGAAACAACAGCTTTTGGATTGGTTTTTTTTTTTCCTAGAAAGTAAAATCTCCACCCTCCTTATATTTTTTGCTAGCTCTTCGTTACATCTCTTCCATCTTCAAGTCACCTTTCAAAAGGAATTTCAGCTGAATTTTCATCCCACTTTGAACAGTATCACTAGCCCTCCCTGCTGGCAGTAAATTTGCAATTTTATGCACCAGGTAAAGAGTGGCTAGTTCCTTGACCTAGCTGTATGTTTGTGCTTCACAGTTGTTTTATTTGGTTTTTCTGGTTTTATTAGCTATTTTTCTACAGCACAATCTTCTAATTTAATTTAGCAGGTATTCAATAAGTATTGATATCACACTGCATTGCCAGTGAAAAACACCCCCAGTTCTTTTTGTACTTGGCAGATAAAGTACTACAAGTTTTAATATTCTTTGGAAAGTGTTTTACCTTTTGAATTACTTTATTCTCAGACTTGGATAAATGGGCTGAGTTTTCAGTAAGTAATCCACTTTCTGTTCTTAACAAGCTCTTTGCCGACTCTTAATTCCATTTTCTCTAGATGTGTAGCCCTCTTCTTCATTATCCCTTGCACCTCCATCCCACTCCTTCTTCTGCTTGGGATGAAAGTCAGTTTTAGAACTTTGAAGTAAGTACATGCCTCTTAAACACCAAATTTCTTAAGATGTTCAATCAACATGACCTCATTAAATAATTCTCTTAAATTTCTCAAAGTTTGCTTTTTTAAATAAATCAACTGAAGTGAAGGCTAAGTTGAACCAGTGAGCAACCTCTCAATTTAACAGCCTTGGATTTTTTTTCAATTATTTTTTCAGTACTTACAAAAGCAAACATTACAGTTTTTTGGCACAGTAATTATTTAGTTGAAAAGTCAGACTGCTATCACATCCAGTAATAAGTGAACTTTATGCTGACCTTCACACATTAGCTGAGAAAATTATAAGCCCAAAGTGACCAGACTTTTTCAGTAAAAAAGTAAAATTCTTTTAAGCTATCAACTTAATTATGCAGTAGAGATACATCAAAAGTAAAGAATCATATCAGCTATGACATGCTACACTTATAAGAAGATATTGCAAAAGATTGTTTGATAAAGATAGAATGAAAATAAAAGTCTAAAAAAGAAAGTAAATCTTTAAGACTAAAAGTAATGATTATATCAAAGTACACCAATAGTAAAATTACTTGTACAGGAAGAAACTTCACCTGATTTATCTCAATTGGAGACTAAATTTCAAGAAGGTAATCATATATGATTGTACCATCTTCTCTTTACATAAAATGTTATTAAACAAAAATCCATTACTCACATTGTTTCTTCAAGCAGTTGTCTATTTTGTATTGAATACTATAGCTCTCAATAAGGTTTTCATTTTAGTTATGAGAAACCTTGACTTCTAACATCGATACCATTAGCAGAAAAATTTCTCTCAGCATCTTTCCGAAATCCTCTATTCATAAGAAACCCTAGTTCTTGGAATATATAGGGCGTCCTGTACATCCTATATATGGATTTCCTTTAGAAATAGTATAAAAAAAAATCAAAACTTTAAATCCAACTGTACACAAAAATCCAAGGGAGTTCAAGCCAAGTCTGTTCCACTCATAACATGAATTTTTTATGGAACTATCCCATCCAACAACGATATCAAAACATGATCTCCTTTCCGTTAATAAAACAAAAGAACTAACACTTGTGTTCTGGACAATTATTTTTTATCTCTTACTCCTAAAAATTATCCCATTAAGTTTATATTTTTTGGAATTAGATATTTAAAAGTCATACTGCTAATACTGCTCATATTAATTGAGGTAGAATAAAGGTTTGGCAGACAATGGATCAATCTGTTTAACTGTCCAAGCACATGGTATCCTAATCTCTTAGAATGTAGAGTATTAAAATAAATATTCTACTTTTCTACAGAAAACAATTTCTGTAGCACTAGCTCTGTATTTTCTAGACAGAAAAATGGGGAAAAGCAATTAACATGTAGATTATAAAGTCCTTGGGACAGCCCTATTGCCTGCACAGTACCAGGCCACTAGTGGTTTAGAATTCCATACTTTCTCAGGATGCACTAGTAATTTTACAGCTATAGTAGGTTGACCCTGCCTGATCAAGGCACCCACCAAACAACTTTGTCACAACAGCACTCTGTTGTCTGTACTCATCTATAAGGAAAGGTAAGAAAAAGAAAAGAGAAGTGCAATGAATCGATCAAAATTCAGTGATGAGTCTGAAATACAATCAAAATTATCCAAGTCTCTTCCCAATGCTTTCTTCTCAACTCCACATCACAACATATCTGGTGAGATAAACTACAAACTGAACTGAACCTCAGGTCAAGATAACAGTGAAAAGTTTTCATAAATTAAACATATCATCAATCAAAGTAAAAATACCACAGCTTTAGCCAATTTTGCTAATTGTGTTCGCTATTTCATGACAGTTTCATGTTTATTAAATAGCTCTGTTTTCAAAACTCTGACGAACATAAGTCAATATTACTACATAAAAGTAGGCCTAATTAAGTTGCTAAAACATTATAACTATACTTGGAAGTTAACCTGAAAATTTTAGAATCTATTTAGAAGTCTCAGAAATCTATTTTTAAAAAGGAAAAAAATATTTTAGCTTTTAGTATCTTGCAGCATTTTATCTACCCGAGTTGTTTCTATCCTGGTAATTTAACGAAATTGCTCTTGCATAGTTCATAGTAATATTCATTAGAATTGCAGATTTTTCTAAAACCATACAAGAAGCAAGTTCAATTTTTCCACATAAAGATGGATAATGAAAATGTAAAAGCATTTGCTTTAAGAAAAGCAAAGTAATATTAAGCAAGAACAGATTCAGGCAATGGAATCTACAAAACTGAAATACAGCTGAGAAAAATCTACATAAATTAGCTGAACATACCTTTAAAATAATACCAATAGATTTCCAGCAAATTTTAAAACCTTCTTTTTCACCTTGTTACAAGAATTTTAGATACAGTCTGAAAGACTGTCAGACTTTCATGTTACTCTTCTACACTCAAACCCCTATCATTATGACCTACCCTTAAATTAACATACTGTCATACAAAAATTTCTTCTGTCATTGCATGATCACAAGAGTCATATCTCCATGAATTATCAAGGATAAATTAGGATGGTCATGCATAGGACAAAAAAAATAGGAGAAAAATTTGCCGAATTAAATAATTTTTTCTTGAGAAATACTCTACACAACATCCCTTATTAAAAAAAAAAATCCTATTACTCTGGCCTGGTGTTGGCTTGAATGTCACAACTGATCTTATAAAATATATTTGTTCTTTAGCTTGATCCTAGAACCTTTATAAAGCTATTAATATTTGGCAGTTAAACTCCAAGGACTTCCTCAATTAGCTCCCTCTTGCCACGACCTTTCTGAGACTGAGGTACCATTAAGAAAATAGCTATATTCAGCTGAAGACTCAGCTAATAGAGGAGCAGAAAGAATAAAGACCATGAAAAGATTCTAAGAAGAAAAATGCAGTTTCATCCTTATATTGGGTCCTACTTCTGATTATTTTCAACAAAATAATGTTCTTCACAGTTTAACAGAACGTAGTGGCAAAACTCCAGACAAAAGTCAACTAACTCTGACAAATGTATATAGATAAATAAAAATGCTAAGGGTTGGTAAGAAAGAGTATAAGACAGCAATTTATCAAACATTCTTTTTAGTACAAATTTATAAAACTAAACCAAGAGTATGGTTTATAAAACTAAACCAAGTGTGGACAAACTGCTTCAAGAAACTAGAGGAAGTATAAGGATAGTAACATCACACACTGCTCTTTTCCTCTTGACTTTAAATCCTGTTAATTACAATCTCTTGAGTTATTTTCTATTCTCTTGACTACGCTATTTATTTATAATGATGAAAAAATTAAAAACTAAGTGGATATAAGAGTCCCTTCCAAATCAGAATGCTTTCATTTTGTACAAATAAAACATGACCCAAAAGAGAGAGTCAAATAAGAATCAATTCCAATAAATTGCTAGCCAAATAACAAGAATTCAGAACAGTCTGAGTAATGATCTTGCCCTTCTCTCTCTTGCCTTCCTCTAGTTGTTTACTGAATTCATTTCCTAGAACAACTCAGTTTCCTCAAAACAGATCTACTACTGTGAAACTACTATCATGAAACAGCTTACTATCATGAAACTCTTTTTCTGATCTCTAATATCCATACCTCTAAAATGTGAGGAATAATCTTTTGGAGGATTGCTGTGAACCTTAATTAACATATGTATAAACCAGCACTCTCCCTTTTTTAATGAAGAGTGGAAAAAAATTGAGAAGTACATAGCCACACTGCCTTGCCTGTGATTCACTTGTAGGTTGCTAAAGTATTTCACAATGCTTTTAGTGAGTTTGTCAATGAGTTTGTGGACTGCTGGTCCTCAATACGCTTTTAGGACACCTTGCTGATACTATTTTGATGGTCACAAAGCCCTGGTTAACATCAGCACTGAATTGCTTAATTAGACCAAAGGCATGCATTTAACATCTGCACTTTGGAAGTGTAATAATGCTTTGTGAAAGCTGGAATAGCTCTGTAATTAATATGGCAAATCTATTAATAAAATTTAAACTCCAAGAAATAAAATACAACTTATTTTCTAAGTAAGTGAAAAATGTGTGCTAAAGGAAGAAGCAAATTTCTATGTTCAGACATCTGCAATGTTGCTAAAACCCGAACAGCTGTTGCTATCTTTAATCCCATGGGGACAAATTCATGATATCTGCATTTCTTTATGTATCTGTTGATAATCTGACAGAGAGCCTGCTATAGATGGACTCATACATATATGAAATAAATTCTGCAGATATTAGGATTTCCTTGGCTTCAAACGGTTGCCTTGGACACAAAGACACAAAGACTTAAAAATAGAGCAGTCTCTACATGTGGATTAGACAGTCAGCATTCCTTGAGCCAGACAAATTAAGATAAATCATAGCTAAGAAAGGCTGGGAAGAAGCTTTCTTGCTGTTTCATCTGATTGCTAAATTAAATCAAATGGGGTTGAGAGAACATTGCAATCATGGGTAGCTGCTCTAGTATTTTTCTAATGGCAAAGTATTCTTTCATCTCTGGATTAGTTCAGCCAATAAAGGTATTCCACAGTTAACATTTCATTTTCGTTTCATCAGCTTACCAAGATAGTTACTGCATGAGGAGGCCACTGAAGAGAAAGTTTTGAAGAATCTCTGGAGAGATTTTTACAGTCTGTCATGCAGCTCTTTCCAACTCTTCCTCCCAAATATCAAACTAACTTTTAAGGGAAATCAGTTAAAACATTTATCCTTCCATGACCGCAATTAGCCACTATTGTGGCTATAAAGAAAGAAAAGGAATGCATCCATTTTTTATCCCTCTGTATAGAGTCCAAAAAAATAAACCACTCATGAGGCCTCATATCTGTTTTTCATGTCTTGGTCAGCTTCACCCTGTAATAAATAATCCCATATAGGTAGGCTTAAATTTTGCCACAGAATTCATCACAAATTTGTCTGACCTCCAACACCTGAGCTTAGTCAGTGTCCATATTACAAATATGACCTTGATCTATTATACACTTCCTAAGAAGTGTCAGTATTGTTCAGATTAAAACATTAGTTATGCCTTCATTCACAGCATTGTGAATAAATGAAGAGGGGAAAAATGGAATTCTAAGAGATACCATGAGATAAAAACAATATTGGAATTGTTTTCCGCTATTATGCCTATAGACAAGTTGATGGGGTAGAGACTCAATAAACAGACTATAAAGTGTATGGGCTCACATGAGTGTCACCCAGTTGTACAAAGTACAACTGGAAGCCAGTTACTATTGCCATTCCTCAGGGATCAATCACTAAATCCAGTATTCTGTCACATCCTCATTAATTACCTCAGTGCTTGATATGGCATCCTTGGAAAGTGTGCATCATACTGCTGGGAATAACCAACATGCTGAAGGCCTGGGTTGCTATTCAGAAACACCTTGAAAAGCTGAAGAAGTGAACTGACAGAAAATTCATGAAACTCAACACAAACAAATGTAAATTTCTGCAGCTGGAAGGAAATAAATCCACACAATGGCTTTGCAGGAAAGGACTTGAGGACTAATAGAGAAGTGGAACATGAACCAGCAGTATGCTACTGTGGGGACAAGGGACAACCACACAATGAGATGCATTAACCAAAGCATTTTCAGTGGGTTGAAGGACATGGTTGTTCCCCTCTGTTTATCCCTTGAGAGGCCTCCTCTATAGTGCTGTGCTAACTTGGGGATTCTCAAGTACCAGACACTGACATACTGGAGCAGGTCTATCAGGGAATCATCAAGATCATCAAGAGATTGAAAAACATGAAATATGAAAAAAACCCAAAAAAAACAGAAAACTTGATTTATTCAGCTTAAAGTGAAGCCTTGGAGGAGCTCCTCAGATACCTTAATGGGAGGGTATATAAAGAATATGGAGCCATACTCTCCTCAGAGGCAGGACAAAAAGCAATGGATACCAGATAGAATACAGGAATTTCCAGTTAGATATACATTTTTCTTAAACCACAGCAGTGGCCAAACAAACTGGAACAGGCTGCCCAGAGAGCCTCTGGAATCTCCATTTTTGCAGATGCTCAGAACTTCCCTGGCTGAGGCCCTGGACAATCTGGTCTAGTTGAATCTGCTTTGAGCAGAGGTCTGGACTAGATGACTGGATTTCCATAAGTCCCTTGAAACCTAAATTACTCCATGATTTTGAGCATGAATCAGAATTATTTTCCCCTACTTTTCTCCTATTGGTAGCTACATTTTTTTGTTGTTTTTTACCGGTAAATTAAAAAGCAAAACCATACAAACAATTTTTTTAATAACAAATATTTTGACTTAATTACCACTTTTTCACATCCAAGATAAACTTATGTTTAGCTGATTCACAAATTCTTAGTCAATTAAGGATTGAAAACACGAATTCCATTTATACTAAGGACATACATAAAAATACATTCATGCATTGATTGAATCAGATATCCAACAAAATGGACAGAGTGGCAAATGATAACAAACAAGATTATGATTCTGACTCTGCTACTGAAACAACCTTTATCCTAGACTGGAATACCATATATGTGTCCACTTCTTCTGACTCAAGTCAGTCTTCTTGTGTCTAACAAAGAAACTGTTCAAATCTAAAGGAATTACTAGTTATACATGCTGCTCTATGCATGATTTTTAAAGATTGCCCATATTTAGTCTACCACTGGGAAAATCCAGTATTGGAAACTGATAAAGACTGCCTGTGGAAAGGACTGCTCCTGCTCTTGCAATCACACTTTAAAGACTTTCATTTATGAAAAAAGAAATTGAGCAGATAAATATGGCAAACCTGAATTTTATAAGTCTTTTTCAACCAGCTCACTGAGGAGTCAAAATCATACCCCCCCATGCTCTTCTTGACATGGGATTTTGGTAATTGCATGTATAATGAATGAGGGGTTTCTCCTGCTATTTTTTCCATAATCACATAAGGATGTCTAAACTCATGAGAATCTTCTATCATACACCTTAAGCAATGCTTTTCCACCTGAATTACATGGAATCTGGATTTTAATTTTGACTGCTTTGGCATTTTCTTAGTTAATCCTGAGCTACCTTGAATTCTACTCTATTTGCACATTAAAAAAAAAGAAAAACCCAACAAAAATCCAAACAAAACAAAATCCCAAATAAACAAAAAACAATCAGTAGTTTTTGAGAGCATACAAACTTTAGATTGATTAACATCTGTGAACTTTGGAAAATTTTAGGATTCATCCATCAGTGATTATCATGTACTTCACACAGAGGAAAACACCATTACTTAGAATACATTGACATTTGCAGTGTTAAAATGTTACCACTGTAAGAGTTGACATTTATACAAGTAGCCCTCAAATTTTGAATTTCAGTACAGTTTATATACTAGGGTAGTAGTAGGCCTTTAACATTAATCATATTTATTAGGAAGAGATTATATGAAGTTTAAAATTCACTGTAGTTCTTTTGTACACACTGTTACAAATGTCCCATTTGCTAAAGAACTAGTAAGCATGACAGAAAGCAAAAAAAAAGGCACAAAACCACGTACAGAATGAGTTATGGAAGAGTAGCCAACTGTGCAACAGTTCTATTGGCAGAGAGAAATAAATGTTATAAAGATGGGGAATGGTGTAAGTTAGGACAGGTAAAGGAAAGTAAAGGCATAAAGGCTTCACAAGGGAAATGAGAGTAAGAAATTATGAAAGAACTGAAGTAAAGATGAATTATTATATGGAGATGGGGAAAGAAAGCAGAGGAACACAGAGCAGACCCCTTACTTTGTAATACGTATGAGTAATAAATTTCAGTATCTTCATGCACTCTTTTCACATGGTTTTCTGATTATATGCTGCTCTTATGTTAAATAATTTACATTTAGCCATGTAATATCAGCAGCTTCAAGCAGGAACTCTTAAAAAAGACAAGGGAGACAGATAAAGTGTCCGCACTTTATTTCCACACTCTGCCAATGGCACACAGTGTGAATTAAACCCTAGGAAGTAACTAATTCTCCTTCAAACTCCTGTTTCCCTTTTTTCAGTGTGTAAAGATCATCTCTTCCTTTGTTCATTTACTTTATCCAGCACGTTGCATCTGGAAGTCTAGATTTCAATGCTCATATAAGACACGAAACATAAAGGAAACCAATTCTAGTTCTGCCCTATGATGTGCTTCTTCACCGGCATAGGAAAAGAAGGAGGTGCTAATCTCTGCATTTATCTGAATAAACAAAACTTAAAATTCTCGTCTTTCAATCCTCAGAAGTAGAAAACAATATTTTAGGTGTAAGACTAAAGAAGAGTACATAAAAATGACTAGCTTACACGGCTTCCTACAGCACCCTGGAATCAGCTCAGCAAATTAGAGGATAACTTCTGCTTTTACTGCCCTGCACAAAGAAATAGTGTCTTCAAGCATGGTTCTAAGGTTATATCCAAACTTGTACATTAGTCTGGTCTACAATTTATCCTTCCCATAAAACTTTCAGTTATTAATTGTTGAAAGATTTCTCCTCCCCTTTAACTAATTTAGTTTTGTTTACTGCCATTATATACTTAATACTCCCTCTCAGGCACAAAATTATCATCTCCAGACAAAGAAACCTCAGGCAGGGATTGCACTCCTAGTGCAGGAAAGTACTGTGAAAAGCACAGGCATTTTCAAGTCAGTGCTCACCTCTAGCAAAGACTCAGTCAATCAATATACAGCTGTTACTAACAAACAGGACTCTGTGCTCTGTAGAGCACGTCAGAACAAAGTAGCTGCACTTTTATAATCTTTGTAAGAGCATGATTTAGAAAGGTTCTTCTGGTCACAAAGCCAACTGAGAATTTAAGAGCCCAAATATCCTTTAGCTTGTAGACACCTCTAGAAATCCCACAATAATGGCAACATTTTCTTTTCTTTATAGCACACCTTTTATTCCCTCCATCATGAAGCATTACCTGTATTATGTCTAGGACAACAACCAACATTTTTTCCATTCATGGCTTCTCTCAGTCAGCAGGCACACCTCCAACTTGATTGAAGCAAAAAAATTGTACTGTGTCCTGCATACCTGACATAAGAACAGCCTTGATGTTCCCATTAGCTTTTCCTTGCTAAGGAAAAGGTACAGAAAAATTTTATGGACACAGTCTGTAGAGGGAATAATGGGCAGCACCAATTTTTTTATCATAACACAAAAGACAGGAGATGCGGGTACAAAGTGCTTCCAACATCCACAGGAAAATCAACAAATCCTCTTAGCAGGGCTCTTGAAGTCTGTTAGCTGAACAGAATTATATAATAGGGGTAGAAAAGACCATGTTGTCATGCACATGATCCATTGAAAATTGAAATTAAGGCCCCGGGCTTGCACAGTTGAATTATATCAAAAAAACACATTCAAGATGCAAAGCCATCTAAGAACTCTAGAAAATATTTCATGTTTCCATATTAAGAGCAAAACTCTCTCTCTTTCCTAATCATTATTATCATTATTTTTTTAATATTAGTCTTACTATTATATTTTCAATTATCAAACTGTTCTTCTCTTAACCCACAAGTTTCGGATTCTCTTCCCCACCTCACCTAACACGGTCAGAGCGAGTGAGAGAGCAGTTGCATGGTACTAACTTTGTGCTAGAGCTTAACAGAAGGAAGGAGAGGTGAGAAGAAGTGAGGTGTTGTGAGCACAGGTGAAAAAAGGCAAGGTAAGGCAAATGAACAACAAGCCATGGGGACAGTAACTTGCCACACAATCATCCCCTAGACAAAACAAAAACCCAAAACAATATCATCATAGTTACTTTAAAGGCTTTCTAAAAGTATACACAATTTTTGAGAGGAGAAAATGAGTAGAGGAAACTACAGGTGATAAGAAAAATAAAACTGATCTGCAGACAATCTGTTGGAAGAATTAGCAGAAAAGCAGCAGTATTTCATACTGTACTTCCTACTTTCACGTTCTGCCTTTAAGCTGTGGATTGGATGGGTGTGCAGATTTCAGTTATCTGAAAGAAATACAGAACCAAACAACGGTATCCTGAATAGAGACGTTTCTACACAGCATGACTGGTAAATATTATAATCAATAATTCATTGATAAAAATTAATTTCTGCAAAATGTATACTATAGAAAATAGAGGAATGCATTTGTACACTAACAGATCTTGACCATTCATGCGAATGACATTAAAAATTACAGGATGATTTCTTAATGCACTAATTTTAAATCAAGCGGGGACTTGATTTACATGCCAAAAAGCTGTAAAGCCTTACTTCCAACAACTGAATTCTGCTAACATGATGTAGAATTCACCATATGTCATATGCCTTCAAGCAAATCACACTGAACCTCCACCTAAGCCTTTATCTACTTTATTCAAGGACTGTGTCTTGCTTAACTATATCAGAATAGTTAGGGGAAAATAAAGGTTTTTGTTAACCTTTGCCTTTCCCATTGTAAAAACATTTCATAAATTATATGGAAATAGATTATGGGGTATTATTTGGAGTGTATCATAGTGTTTCCCTTCAAAATATGAGCTGGATTACTTTCCTCATCCAGTTTTCTAATCACTCTAATGCAAATTACTGATCCTACATTTAGAAAATATAGGTTATGTTTCTTTTGTATCTGAGTATCTGCAACAATCACTGAAGAGGGATACAAAATATACATGGAAATGACTGCAGAGTGAGAAAAAACTCAAAATCAACAGCTAACAACCACTAAATACCTAGTTTTGGTAGGATTCAGTAGTGAAATTCTGAGCTCAAGTCCTGGCTCTATTCTAGGCCAGGCAAAAATCGTGATCTGCATTCTCCTACATTCCATCAGAAAGGCCTCTAACTATTTAATCACTCATTTCCTCTCAGTTTCAAGTTCAAGAAATTCTGAAATGAGTAGAAAACTTCTCTTTAAAAGATTATTAGAAACTCACAGGTTTCAAACGAAACATGTCACTTTACAGCTTATCCAAAGAAAAGAAAAAACAAAAGGAAATTGCCCATTCTCCTCAACCAGCTCCCACCACCCTTCTGCTCAACAGGCTGCCACACTTTTTGCAGGCTCATCTCATGATGACTCTGAGTGAGTTTCATTTAGCTTTCTTTTGTCTGGTTTATTTGTTTCTTTCAAACTAGTCCTGAAAAAGATGAAGTCAAACAACATGCAGGCAATCCATCCTTCGAAAACTATTTGTCAGGTAATATATACATGGATTCTGTGCTAAAACCCTCTGAATTCCCACCAGAAAGTGAGATCCCTAGCCATTTCCAATCTATGGACATATACAAAAGTTAAGTAGCAAAAGTATTTCACCAAAGATGGAACTACACCTGCGCTTGACACAATACCAGTGGCAAGATGCCTTTTAAGTCTCAAAGATAGTTTCACTAGCAATCCCAGAAATTTAAGACAAGCTGATTAGGAAATCAAAATAGTTTCTTTAAATAGCAACAAGATCTTAAACCCTACCTAAATCATGCCTCATTGCAAAAGAACTTACACATCTTTGCTGCCGGCAGAAGATGATCACTAAATGGCAGCAAGTCATAGTGGTGCTCAGTTGTGTATAGAAGCAACACCACCTGGAAGCTTCTGTTTAACAGCTCTCCTAGGAGAGCCCATAAAATTTGTAGCTGATGCAAATTTTCAGTAAGAAAAAAGGCACTTAAGGACACAGTAAAGAGAGAAAGGAAAGTCCAGATAGCATGGAAGTCCTTTCCACTGAGCTTTAATATGTGCTTAAAAATATACATTGAATGTGCCACCAGCCACTTATCTGTCTTATCTTGTCCTGGGGTCCATCAGGCAGCATCACCAGCCAGCTGAGGGTGGTGATTGTCACACTCTGTGTTGCACTGGGGCAGCCTCAGCTCCAATTCCATATGCAGTTTGGAGCATCACAAGAAAAATATTAAACTGGTAGAGAGTGTCGGAAGTAGGAACACGAGGATGTTGGGACAGCCTTGAGGGGAAGCTGTATGAGGAGTGGCTGAGGCCACTTGGTCTGTTCACATGGAGAGGGACACTGAAGGGAGACCTCATTGCAGTCCACAGCTTCCTGATAAGGGGAAGCAGAGGGGCAGGCACTGATCTCTTCTCTCTGATGACCAGGGGCAGGACCAGAGGGAGTGGCCTGAAGCTGTGTCATGGGAGGTTTAGGTTGGATATTAGGAAAAGTTTCTTCACCCAGAGGGTGGCTGGGCTCTAGACAGGCTCCCCAGGGCAGTGGTTACAGCACCAAACCTGACAGAATTCAAGATGTTCCACTGGAGCAGCATTCTGCTGCTCCAACCTCAAGGCCCTTCTGTTGGGTCCCCACAAGCAGCTGCTTGTACTACAATAGCAAAAAAGAAAACACCTGTACCAAACAAAGAGCCTCAGGTCAGAGAAACTGTGTGTATGTTCGAGGAGGAACTACCTTTGCAAAACCATGGTAGACTATCAAGAAATGCAGGACTATTTTATCATGCCTGAGAAAAAGTGAGAAAAAAAAAAATCAGCCATAATTTTGACTTTTCAACTCCCTCATCCTTGCTGCTGCATTACAGCAAGATCACTAGGAGCACAGAACATTGCTCTTTTACACCAGCTGCAGTAGCTCAAATGTAAGCTCTCCAGAAAATCTGGCCCACACTGACACTAAAACATGTACAGCACAGGTGGAATCAGAGACTTAAGCTGGTAAAACCATTTTTCTCTGTAGAGCCTGTGCAAACAGTCTTGCAGGCAGATTTTTCAGAGAAAACAGAAGGCATTTCTGACATACAGGAAATGTACAATTCTTCCCCCCTCCAAAACCTTAAAATTTAATGCCATTTCTAACTAGCATGACATAATTAGAAATGCTTGCTGAAAGGTGGAAGGACACTTGCTTTTGAAAGTGAAAAAACCCCACAAGTTCCTACATTTACTTGAGAGCCAAACCACTGTCTGAACTGCCTTTGGCAAAGTCTTATAATAGATATCTGCTGTTCTTTACAATATTCATCTGAAATCCACTATTTATAAAAAAAAAATATTACACAGATGTTTAATTTGATTATAACATCAACCCCAAGTACTTACACCCTTATTTCACCATTTTTATTTTAGTTTTATAACCCAAGATAGTGCCACAGGAACAAATTACTAGATAAAGTTAAAATTGCCTACAGTCTTCCATGTAAAACTGGCCCTGTCCTCCATCTCATTCTGGAAAACGCTCGGTTCAAACAGAGCCCATGGACAAACTTCAAATTCTGAATTAAAATGGAAGCTGAGCCTTGTAAGACTCCATTAGAAACAAAATATTCAAAAAGAACTTTCAAATCCAGTTCCTGAGTTTAGCTTCCGTGTGATACTTGGCATACATCAGATCATTTATTTAGGAGAGGACAGATTTTTGGCATGTTCCTCAATTTAATTTAATTATGATTTTGTCTGCTAGTTTATTTTCCATTTTATTCAAAGGATTTTATAAAGATCCTTGTAACTCTAGACCTATTAAGCATTTTAAATTTGAGAGATTCTAATACGTTATCACTGCCTATATTTGTAGAGGCTGAAATATATTAGCAACAGAATATGAAAAAACAATTCCACATGTAAGAGATGGTGAGATATCTAGAAAGAAGCCACATTCCTAAACACTACTATGTCAACAAAAACTTCATATATGGATCTAAGCTAAACCAAAGAATTTACACAAGTTGACCTCTCAGCATATCAGCTATCAGTATCTAGAACAATCACATAGTACCAGTTTAGCCAGAGTTTTGAAAATCCAGAAGAAACTCTCAAGTAATTCTTTTAATCTGCCTCTTTTCAGTCAGCTAACCTAGCTGTGCCACAATCTGTCAAAGCTTTGTGTGCTGGTCCAGCTGGGCAGCTCTTAAAATACAGGTCCAATTTTCTCTTTTTAAGATACTCTCCCAGGCATCCTATATTTTTTTTCACTTTCCTTTTCTTTATGCCATTTTTACAGTACTATCCAGATGGCAAAGAAATGCTCAGACCTATTTACATAAATACAGTTTCAGACACCAGAGAGTTGGAGAACACACTGCAGGGAAAACAATGATGATAAACAGATTTCAGGTGGGTGCAATCAAACAATCTTGCAGTCTTTTTTTTGTCTTTTTTTTTTTTTTTGTAATATGCTCTACAAAAAATTATATACTAAATTATAATATTATTTATAATAAAAACTCCTAGTATCTAACCTTTTAATCTGAAAACAATGAAAATTTCTTTAGATAAAAGGAAATATGAAAGCAGCAGGCTAGCACAGATCACCACATTTCCATTTACATCAATGAATTCAACCATTTATGTCAAGTGAAATACTGGGTCCCCTGTGGAATTCAGACTGCAATATCAGGCAGCAGGCACATCCTTTGCAACTGTATGGACCTCCTATTTACTTGGCCCCATCCAGCACAGAAGAAATTTGCAATTTACAGGTGTTTCACTTTGCACACCCCACACAGTGCAAATTCAAAGAAAAGACAGAAAGCAGTGAGGTATCAATACATTCTAGTGCCAAAATCAACTTTGGGTAATTTTGAGTCTTATAATTAGACTCTCAGTGTGGAATATTTTAGGAGAACATGGCTCAAAATTATGCCTGGCATAGTTCTATTCACTTTCTGAGAGATTAATTTAGCTCTTTTATTGTTTATGCTGTTTCACACATTGCATATAGGTATCAGAGTAAGTCAGAAACAGAGACAAAATCATTGACTGCATTTACTTCAATCACCATGCATGCCCTAATTGAATCACAAGCAAAAATGATTGCATGAACTGAATTTATCCAAAATTGATAGTCTGATTTCAAATCAGCATTGAGCCTACATTATTCTGACCAAACAATATAGCTTGATAGCTCATCTCAGTGTCTAATGAAGTAACATTTGCATAATGCATGAATCCAATTTAGGAAAATTGAAACTGCTTTGCCTTAAAGATGGCCAGATGTTTAGTGAGCATGTGCTCAAGGGACAATTTCACCCAGAGTAATGAAGACCAAGACTGAGACACATAAGTAATACAAATAATTTTTTATTTCCATTTGCAGGGGGAAGACCAACAAGCATTTTGGTAATCCCAATTCTTCAGTTACTAGGAGCAGTAAAATCAAGAAATTGACACTCATAGACAAACAAATTTTTTTTTTATTATTCCAATATAATAATCTCTATAAATTGAAAGACTAGGATCATACCTTTCTATAATTCACTATATTTGACTGCTTTGTAATTTGACCTCAATCTACAGGCCTTCTAAGCAATGAAAAAACACATGCTGTGCACACTGCATCAAATACACCTCAGGGAAATATCTACCTGCAAAGCCATTTGAAAGCACAGAGCTGTCAGAGTCTGATCTATGGAGTGTGTGTGAGCAGGTGACAGTTATTTCTTTGTCTCAGTTAGCCAACACACTCTACCAAACATGAACTATCAGCCAAAGCTCACTATCCCTTGAGTTCACTAGCTACTGTTTCCAAGAAGGATTTTGAAAGGCAAGGTCTGAAAACAGACATAACTTCCTGGTTAGACAATACAGGTGGAAAAAGTCAATGTCTTGGGCACACATGTCCTTTTTCTTACCTGAGAGAGCCATTGCAAACTTCTAGCCTGTTTAGATAGACATATTCTGGGTAAAAATAAGATTCATGAGTCAACATCAGACATCGGAGAGAAAGGTTAATATATACAACTGAAGCAGGAAGAGATGCAACACACAAGGAAGGTGACAAGCAGTTCCACTTGCAGAGATTACCAGGAGCAGAAGTACCAGAGCCACAATACCCATGCCACTTTTGAACTTCTGCTTTTCCATATTTAACAGGACTATGAAATTTAGTTTCCAGGATTCTTCTTTTGAAGGATTTAGTAATCTGTCTTGAGGAGAAGGACCAGGTGGTCCAAAATAGCATGGCTGTCTTATGAAATGAAAAATAGTACCCATCCAATCTTGGCCTTCCTCCTCTCTTGCAGTTCACAGTGCTGTATCACATTTGTTCTGTTTCTTGCATAGTCTCCACAGGAACTTTTGGCTTCATAGGAGAGTGGAAATACAGAAGCAGATTACATGACAGCGTAATCACTGTGTCTGTGTCAACATGATGAAGAGTTTGCAAGACCAAGCGTCTTTTCCATTTTTCTTTCTAATAACTGGCCTAAACACCTTCATTCAAACATTGTTATTTGAAATCTCAAATCAAACCAGGTACAACTATTAGATTACAAATAAACTATTATTATGACATAGTTTTTGCATAGGCCAGAATTTTTAAGGAAGTATACTTACTAAAATCACACCAGATTTCTTCTGGTGTGCCAACAAACATACAGATTTCATCTAAATTTCTTATTCAAATAACTATTCAACTAACTATTCAAGGAAAATATCAGTGGATCTGATGTAAATATTCAACAACCATGGCATTTATTTTAAGCTAGACACCGTAAGAAAGAGTTTGACACCCTCATACTTTTATGAACCTGTTTCAATTTTCATAAATCTGACACGACAAATAGAGGGCCACATTCACAAAGGTATGAAGGCTAGGTATTTAATATCTCCCATTACTAAGCTCCTTAAATACTTTAAAAAATTATGTTCTCCTTGAAAAACATGCAAAAGTAATTGCAAGAAAGCAAGAGTCAGTTATCCCTGCTCCCAAGCTTCCCAAGAAATGCAATTTGCTTGATAAATTATGGGGCAAGCACAGGAAACAGACAGAAAGGAAGCCAGCAGTTTCTTTGGTTTAAGAATCGCACAACAGCCTTGAGAATTTACTCTCCTAGACCCCTGAATAGTTTTCACATCTTTACCATTTATAACTTCAAAAAACCCTCAAACAACAGTTAGTAAAATTATTATATTACCATTAAAATGCCTGTTGTTAGTTTTAAAGCAGCGACTACGTTTTAATGTCTGAGATGTTTAACTAAAACATATCCAAAGCTCTGTGGTCAAAACTATCTATAGTTCCTGTGTACTGTACAGAAAATTCATAATAGTTACAATAACAGCTTCCTCTCACAAAATTTCTTCAGCATTCCAGGGTTGCAAATAAAATGTGCAGAAGCAGGAGAAGAGCCACAAAGTTTCATGAGATGTTAGAAGTTTTAAGTGTAGGAAGCAGTTTCCCCAACGCAACACGGTATGTAACAGAACCACCTGTATCTTCAAAGTCTAATGAAAAGCAGACACAAAAGAAGGCTGTGGTGGAAAGAACTTTGAGGAAGAAACTATGAAAACATATAAAGAACCTAGAATACCACTAGTTTTGACCACATAAAAGCCTGTTTTCCATACCAAGAAAGCAATAAATTAGGACTACTTTGATTTAAAAGGAGGAAAGTGTACGGTGTTAGCAAAAGCATGGAAGCGCTGGGATACGATACAGCCCTGCAGGCTGTAGACCTTTTTAATTGCAGAAACCAAGCATTTGTACTATTCTTTGTAGTCATTCAGCAGAAAGACCTTATTTGTACCAGAAAAAGCATATCTGAGTGTTGTTAGGAATCAAGGAACATCATGTTCACTAAAAAAGCTTGAAAGGAAAGGTAATATAATTCTCTAAACCTTATTTTTCAGCAATCTGACAAAAAAGGAAATTATGTCCAATTAGACTAATGACAAGCTCTCTTGTGGAAAAAAA
>VYXF01011623.1:400374-414666 GCA_013397295.1 Polioptila caerulea
AAAAAAAAAAAAAAGCACTGCTTGTTAATGCTAAAGAGAATTTGATCTTACTCACAGAAGAGGTCTAACCTTGAAACAGAACACTAAACAACAAGTCACTTCTATCAGACATTTCCAGTGAAATTCGAATTTAAAATAAATAATCAAAAAATCCAGGTAAGGTATTATAATTGTTCAAATTAAAAACAAAACAAAAAAGACTGAAAATGTATTTTAATTATTTTGTTTTATTTTCCTAGGCAGATATAAAAAATACAATTGTAATTTGATTGTATGATAAATGCGTGTTCAGGATTTAAAAGACAAAAGAGCATAGCTCTTGTTGCATGTGGTCTTTCATGGATATAAACACATACAAACAAAGGATTATCAGGTATAAATTTTAGCTTCATTATCATAAGTTTTTAATTCAAAATACCAACCAAAATGAAGCAAGATTTTAAGATTATTTCCTTCAAAATGCATTATGAAAAAGGAAATAATTGAGTTTTAAAGTTATCATGTCTTATTAGAAAGAACTCACCCTACAATGCACTTAAAAATAAACTGAGTTTTATGGAAAGATGAAATAGCTACACTATTAGGGAGGTTGGACCAGATGATCCACTGTGTTCCCTTCCAACCATTCTGTGATTCTGTGATTCTGGAATTTCAATGACTGCTCAGTTTTTCTGTATACTGCATGCATTTATGAACACTCAGTTCATGAAGGAATTCAAGCCACGCATGGAGTTGTTGAGCTGCAAGGTGGAGTTTTTTTCCTTGCACTAGAAGAGTCCTCACAGTGTTGTTGATAGAACAATTAAACTGTTAATACCTCACTAAAAGCTGACAATAAGATTAAATATGGACACTCAGCTTCAGTACTGTTTTATTATTGGCATAAACCCAAGATAATTCTAAAGAGCTGTCAGAAATCTAGAAAAGTTACTGGCAGAACCATGTGTATACAACATGCAAGAGAGCAATTAAAGGTTGTCAACAAATGCACCAGCCTTCTCAAAGGGCTTTGAAGTATTATTTAATATATGGCAATAACTTTTTCTAAAAGACAATGTAAACATCTGAGTAATTGCATTATTACACTGCTACTCAGTGCTACCTAAGGTAATCTAGCTTCTTATCACAGTCATTTAATCTTCAAACATTCTGGTTTTAATTGAGGAGGGGATTCATAGAGCCAATTAAAATGTTTTTTAACAAAACTAAGGTCATCTGATCCAAATGCCCTGGCTTTGAGACAGACAGTGTTTATATTCCAGTCAGCTTTGTAACTATCACATTGCAAAGACACTACCAACAAGTAGTGCCTACAAACTCCAAAAAAAACCCGACAGTTCAAAACACACCTAGAACAACTGTAGGATTCACCTAGTCCTGCATTGTGGATTTACACTGGTGAAAAAAAAAATAGTACCTGAGCTTGAATCTCATTAAAATCCATGGAGACATTACTGTTGGACATATGTGAGTTGGTTATGTGTATAAAAAACTCAGCAGATAAATCAGGAGAATTTTAAAAGACTCTTGAGTAAATCAAAAGAGGGAATGATACACAATTTCATGTCATGTAGGGTAAAAAAAAACTGCAAAAATTTCCTGTCATTTTATTATGCTTATTTACTACTATGAATTATCCTGTCCTTTTAAAATAGCTCTTAATTTTTGATAGATCTCCCCTATTCACAACTGATGCTTATTTCATGAATGAAACCACTTTTCTTCCTTCAGAAAGTTTCCTCCACATTTGAAGTCTGTCCAAATAGCATTAATGTTCCTGCATAAATCATAAATATTTAGAAACATTTTTAAAATTTTAATATTGAGAAATATTTTTTACAAGCTCAATTAAACAGAGTATGTCTTACTGAGTTCTCATAAATTTTAAAATAAAATTATTTTTTGTTGAAAGCTAACCTTACTTACTTTTTTCAATCAACTCCCAGGTTTATTCTGATTTTACCAAACATAGCAGTGGTAAAAAATGTTATAGATCACTACATACACATTTATAGAAGCAAAGCAACTAGAACTAGATTTTTAGAAGGAGCACAACTACATAAAAATCACAGTATGATCTCTGTTCAGGAACTACAGGGCCGCTTGAATTCTGCCCAAATTTCACAAGACTTCTGAATGCAAATAATTAACAAGATTGGCTCCACAGTAATGAGATTTTTTTTTTATATTGCTCTATAATGATATTTTACATTCTCTCATTACCACATAAATTGTTATTTTTAAATTGGGGAAAAGCTGTAATAAATCATTACACAGTTATTGGTAACTGTAATAGTAGTGATTATAGTGTTAATTTTTACTTTGCATTAGTGATGATGACTATTCCAATTTTCCTACATGACCTTATAGGCAAGATCTATTTACCTAGCTATTCCTATAAAACAAACTGCTGTGCTAACAAGTCACTTCACAAGATTAAATACAGTCAGCTAACACATCTCCATTTTACAACAAATCACCACATTTGAAGAAAAACCTGGTAACAGGAAGTGTCAAGCCACCATCCCTGGAGGAACTTAAAAGATGAGTGGCACTTAAGGACATGGTTTTGTGTTGGATTTGGCAGCATTAGGTTAAAGGATGGATTCAAAGGTCTTAAGAATCTTATCCAACCTAAATTATTTGATGATTCTCTTCTACAATGCTACGAATCTATCAGTGAGGAAAATTAAAACCCTTCAATCTTCCTGCATGGAAGAGAATGGGCTTGAAAACAGATAGGTGTTAAAAGTCATCCACTTACTACAGACACAGAAACACTGACATAAATGACACCCATATGTTTTAGGTTCAAACTACCAAAATGGAACTAAAAAATAAAAATCAAAAGAAGAAAGAAAATTTGGATTAAAACAATACCAGGATGAGAACATAGTCCTCTGAAAATGTTTTTGGTTTTTTTTTTTACATGCTAGGTTTGGTTGTCATTCTGTCCAGGAGTGTGAATGACAGTGTGCACATAAATGGACTCCCTCAATTAACTACAAATCACTTTTATTCTTCATTTCCCACCATAACTATCAATCAACCTTCAGCACTTTCATCCTTCATTTACCATTCCCTAAAGCACAAGCTGTAATTTTTCAACTATTATGTTGTGGAATGAAATCTGTAGATCTTAATGATTAGGTTTGTTTTTCAATCAAAGTTTTAATTTTTGTTTTACTTATACACATCAGAGGAGAGAGTTCCTGTATGATATCATAAGACAGAACAATAATAGAATTTGTTCCTGCAAAGTCTAGCAAGCTAGCAGCCAGGGTCTGGATGAACAATAACAGCCATTAGAAAACTATACAGATGTAAAAATGAGCAACAATATTTAAAATAATATGTGCAGAACATTATATGTCCCTGTTTAAAGATGACAGAACAATTAGTTTGTGCCATGACCTCAAAATGGCAACTAACAACGAACACCTTTGCAGTTTAAGAGGTTAAGAAAGAGGTTAAGAGTTAAGAGGTTAAGAAACCTCTTTAAATACCAGCATAGTCTGGGTAATCAAAAAAGGGGAAAGAAGAAAAGGATTTTCTTACTTAATTAGTATCTTAGACTTTCCCTGACTCTTACCTAACTTTCAACTCATGGCATCCAGAAAGTTTGTATGCTATAATCCCATTATCCTCTCAGATTAGAAAATATGATAGTGAAGCTATAGAAAAGAAGAGAGAGTAAGAACTAGCAGCTTCTACATTTAGTTTTGGATATGACAGTTAAGACTGAGAGTTAGGCAAACATTAACTGCCAACCAAACTTTCCTACCTACAATGCTATTCAAGAAAAATATTCCATCTGTGTATGCACCAAGACATTTAAGCAAATAGTCACTATCAAGAAATAAAACACTAAATAAAAGTCATCTGTGTAAATGAATTATTTGCATTCACAAAGAGAAGGTTGTGTTTTAAGGGAGCTTGCTGTTTAGTAATGGGGTAAAAGGCTTTTTCTCCAATGCCATACTTTTTTTCAACCTGACAGACTACTCACAAGGCTTAAGTATTGCAAAGTACAAGTGGCTTCTTAGAAATGAGAGAAAGGAACATTTTCTATAGGCAAAGAACTGCATTATCTGGGGTAAATTATTGGCAGTAAATTATGGGGTAAATTCAGAAAAACAGTGTCTGAATACTAAAATATTTCTATATATTGAAGTACAGTAAGCTTCAAATTAAAGTGTTGCTTTCCAACATTTGATTTAAATCAGATGATCTAAACAAGAAAAAAAAAGGAAAGAAAATAAAAAGGTAAAATAACTAAAACTCTTAAATAATTGTAAAAATAAAACTGGGTTGCTTTGGAGAGTTTTAAGCAGAAACATTGAGTTGCAGGGCTTCAAGCTCAATGCATTGGACTAAAATTTCTCTACTTACACTTTCAGTATGGCACATTAAAATTTTACCTGAGAAAAGGATGAATAAAAAGTAGGATGTTTCCCCTGAGGGTTGGAAAGCTGTGAACCAAAGCAGGTCAGAAAGCCAAGGTAGAAATTCCCTGTACTCAGTCCATGGTTAAGCGATTAGAAAAGCAGAATTCAGGCATGAAGAAAGCTCACTGTCAAGATCCTGTCCTAATCAGAGTTGCTCCCATGCAGGATTTTGAAAGAGCCTATGTTCAATGCACTGGACCAGCACCAAACCAAGACTATGTGCAACCAATCTATTTGTTTATGTAATCTTTCAAAACTCAAACATGTATCACAAAAATCTGAAGCGGGTATTTTGGAGTGTTCATAGAGTAATTTACCCCTAATTTGCTAATTTTGCTATTAATATTCTAGAAATGTTCATGGCCAACACTGCAAAAGAAAGCATCAGTTCCTGAAAATGGTAGAGAATTAGAACTCCTGCAGAACCAGAAGAAATTCCTTCTATCATCCCACCTAGAACAGAGATCATTCTCACTGTCATTGAGTAGCAACACTTTCCTCAGGAATATTCGTCTTCTGGAGGATTTCTAGTTAGATGGCTAAATCAGAACAAAAATTCTCTGAAAGGAAGACAATCCACTTCTACCCTACCAAAAAAGAAGAAAAAGGGAAGTACAGTGTTCAGTGAGAACAATGAAAGCATTTCTGATTTTTTAGTTACCATTTTTTTCATCGAGCTCTCATTATATTCAGCTCTGTTTCCTACTAGGTCTTAGCCACAGTGCTCTATGTCCTCAACAATAGGTTATTCAAGTTTATTCTTCCATATAAATCTAAATTAGTCTAAATTAGTCTACAATCTTCTTCAGTGCCCACTACTACAGAAGTTGGACCCAAGACTATGGCTTTCCCCTCCTGAGTGCTGCCATAATACAAACAGAATTTACCCCATCTCTCCTTCCCATGTGCTCTACCTTTACACACAAGTTGGCTTTCCAGGTACAACTGTCTATGATCAAATGTCTATGTCTATGATCCTGAAGCAATTAATGTCTCTCTCACTACTTCGTGTTATAAGATGCCTGATATTGTCATGTAGGCCAGCACAAAAATAAGGACTTAGAGCAGAAAGTAGTAATTTGACCTTGCATGACACTTCACAGCTTTCTCTGCACTATGATCTGGAAAATATTTTGATCTGTCAGGCAATATGCAACCCTCTGTCACCACATATGGGGAAACCTAGCTGGAGCTAATTTAAAGAGCATCAGGTGTGGCAATCAGCAGCTAGCAAAAATAACTTGACAGCCCCTGTCGTAATTGCCTGTGGTGCACTTCAAGGTTCATTTCTGTGCGACGTGGTAGGAAAGCAGGTCACACAGGAGAAAGGTTGTGATACTGCTTCAGAACTCAAGATTTGCAGTAGGATTGTGCCTGGAAAAGGACATATCCTTTAAAATGCAACAGAGTTGTTTCCCCTCAACCAACAGATTTGCTCCTTGCACACACTGAGAAGCTGGCTAAATTAGTTACAGAGAAAACTTTTAACTGCTTTAAAAGAGAACTGCTGTTAATGCTCCCAAGCAGCAAAGTAAAGCACATCAGACAGAGCTTAGACTTCTGTGTTTGCTGATTCAAATGAGCCCATCTATTTGTACCAGCTATGCTTGTACAAAGCTACTCAGGGTAGTGAGAGCTGCACAGCAGTATCTGAGACTGCTCTCATCTTCAGAAATATGGCTAATGGTTATAAAGATACTGGAGGAATAAAGAAAACCAGCATGACTCTCAAGACAGCTAGAACTGGTGGAGTCAGGATAATACATGTTCCAAAGTTAATTTATTTGGGCTTATAAATACACAATAAATACTGACGACCACCAGAGGCTGCAAGGATCAAATAATTTTAGAGGATCCAAGAGGGAACCACGAAGGGAAGGGAAGGGAAGGGAAGGGAAGGGAAGGGAAGGGATTAGTGTTTGTTGAAAATGCCTGAGATCACAGACTGGTGAAGCTTTATTCAACACATGCAATTCAGAGGCTTCCTTAATGTAGTGATGCATCTGAGAAACAGAAGATGCAAACACAAATTGCCTTACTACTCTGCCATTCAAAGCCTAATCTAGGGTGAGACTTTTTCCCTCCCACTATTAATGGCATATTTCAGAAACCTCTCACATGCTAACTTTTTGATGGGTAAGGTAATTTTCACAATGGAAAGAAAAGACAGCATTTCAGTTTCCACTCATAAGCTCACTCAGGGACTGGCAAACTTTCCACTTTGTTACACATTTTCTATTTAAGACAAATTATATTCCATATGAAGTTAAGCTTGAAACCATGTAGGGTTCTGAAGGTAGATTTTATTTTCCAGAACTTTTTTGTGGTCTAAGCTGTCCACTAAGGAAGGTGAGAGGGGAGATTTCATTAAAGTAAACTGACTTTGAAGGAAACTGCATTTTGCTTCATTGTTGGGTTTTCTTTTGTTTGTTTTCATTTATTTGTGTGGTAGGTTTTTTATTGTAATTTAAATTTTAGACCAGTCAATCAAAGAAAAAAAAAAAAAAAGCAAAATCAGAAATCTGGTTTATCGCTAGAATCTAAATGAATCTGAGATTTCTTTAGTTGTAATTATCATCATTCTGTTCTGTGCCCTGTTAATTTGCCTAATATTTCTCTTTTTGTTTTATTAATAAAGAGGAAGTAAAATTTCAGAGCCAGAACCTGATCCTACTAAATTTCAGGATTTAAATCAACGTGACATGGGAGGAAAAAAGCACACTTGCAGGGTAGCAAGTCTTACTGCACGTAGAAAATGATGGATATCCATTGAACAGCTCTCCACTTCAAAGCACTTTGAAACAAAACACAGAATACCTGCCTATGGAAGAGATGTTACGACCTTCATAGTTCTGAATTGGTTTAGTTTTTTCTAGGATTGGTGCCTTTCATACCACACAAGAGACCTGAGTATCTCAGATCTATAATTGTAGCTGGTAAAAAAATAGGTGAAAAGATGCTTTACATCATAAAACACTTTTCTTTTTGATCTAATCAGTACACTGTTATTAGCTGTTCAGTATGAAATGCTTTCTTTTCTTTCTTTTTTTTAATTCAAAAAGGCGGGTTTTTTTTGTGGTGTAATGGAAATTTTCCAGATACCATCAATAAAATAAAAACCCTCAAAAGCCATGATATTGATGGAGACAAGAACTCTGCCAAGTGTGTGGCCACAGGGGATGCAGTCAAGCATTCCCCTGCTGGTAGAACACTGCTTTGTTTCCAATGATCAAAGGCCCCTTTTAGCAACACAGGTCCTGTTAAGGTATCACTTTGCTAACAGCCTTCACAGGATAACTGTCTTGCCTAATATTTAGGTTGTTCAACCCATCCTTTATAAATCCTGGCTTGGAACCTTGCAGGTGATGCCCGAAGTGCTGAGTGTAGATTGTGCCTATGATCTGAGCAACAGTGACTTAGGTGGAAGCTGCAGCCAAGTATAGGCCAGGATGAGGGGAAAAAAAAGTCCAAGCAGTGACCTACACACACTTTACAGTGGTTTAGATGAGTTTGGGTGACAGAGGAGGGAAGAGAGTGGCTAAGTGTCCACAGTTCACTTACTGATGGCTGCACTGCTGGCCTGGAGCAGATGTGATAGCTGATAATGTCCATGCCCATGGTATGGCAAAAGGGCACTCAGAAGATGCTTGTACCAGGTAGGACTCACATACCTAGCCAAAATATCAGTTGCCCTGAGAAGGATGAAAAACCACAGAGAAGCCACTGCCTGTGCCACCATGCACTTTGATCCATTTTATTTTCCACAGTCTGCTCTTTCTCTCCATAGTTTTTGGTTGCATAAGTGTCTTCCCAAGTGATCTGAAGCTGGCAAACCTAACCTTAGAAAGTGCAAAGTATTTCCTAGGCCTTTCTGACTGCATTCAGAACAAAGATCATTTCCTCAGGACCATAGCTAAAGCTGCACACTTTTAGAAATAGTGGATTTGCAATAAGGGACTGAAAAACTTTGTGAAGAGCAGTGTGACATGAAATGGTGAGTATCCCTGTCCTGTGGGTCAGACAATTTACTTCCCAGCAGTACCATGCTAATGTAAAGGCCCTAGTGAGGAGGTGACTGTATATTAGTACTGGATTTAACCCTCAGTATTGGCTGAACTTCTCCTTGATTCTGACAATTACTTTTCACTTCTACTGGTTCAGTCCATGCTTCTTCTAATTTCCAAAATATGCATTTGCTCATTGTATGCTCTGTGTTACCTTGTACACTACATTTTTTTCCTTGTGCTCTAGGTGGTATGAATTATGCTTTAAAGTATTTGTTTTAATACTGAGACCTTCTGGGCAGCAAGACAATTCTCTTGCTAGGACATGTCAGCCACCCTGTTTGGAGGAGAACCAGCTCCCAGATGGAAAGGGAGATGTGCCTGTGTGTGAGGCACAAGCCAGCAATTCAGGGAAGTTATCTGTAATGCCTGATTCTCTAGCATTCCCCTTGTGTTCTCCTTGCCAAATGCGACAGCTCCGCAACTTCAAAAGGGCAATGTTATTTATCTGCATCAAAGGTAGGAGAGGTGCAAAGAGGGACCAGGGGAGGAAGCAGAGATGAACTAACTTCTGTAGTATTTGAACAACACTCAGCTCAGGTTCTGAAATAGCTAGATTGCTATCAAAGACAAATGGCCCAGGACCAAGATGCTTGATAGAAATAGATGTAGTTGAGAACTGTAAAATCTGTTTGATATACGAGGAGCTGTGTAATTTGACTCCTTTCTCTAAAAAAGGATTTACAAAATGTTGTGGAAAGACAAAAGGAATTATTTTGGTAACAATGACTTCCCAGTGCTGTAAGATATGTCTGACCTCTACTGATTTTATGGCAACTGACATGGGGACTTTGAGTGATTACTTTGCCCCACATAAGCATATTGTAATTCACTTTGCTTCAAGTCAGTGATCTGAGGACACAGTGTACAAAATAAATCAAAAAGTTTGTCTGAGACTGTCTCCCAGATGTTGATATGGGTGAGAAAGTGCATTAAAGCACCTCTCCATCAGATATTAAAGATAGCTAAATCCAGTATGACAAACTAAGTAGAGGGAGATAAATGTCACTTTGTGATAAAAACAGACACACCTATCAAACATGATCTTTGTAAATACTATGGAAAATCAAAGTAATAGCTACAAAAAAGAACTAAACAGACCCTTTCTTTCACATCACAGGATAGTCTTTTTTTTTCTGCAACAGTTGCATTGTTGTGTAGCTACGAGACACTAATATTTGTAATGATGAATACATACAGATGGCTCTTACTTCCCTCTAAACTGATCCAAAGGGATCACCTAGGAAGTGTATCAACACATGTGCCATTAGCAAACAATAATTTCACTTATAATCAGTGGTAGGAATTCTCCCTCTAATCCCTGCAAATATTTAGGAAAAGCAAATTATATTAGGTGATTGTTTTGAGTATTCCCCATTCTCAGTTCGTTATGAAGCACATGCAATGTACTATAAATATAAATGACAAATTGTCTCTGATTTCTGTCATACAAACCTGCTGTGAACAAACTGAGCAGCAATTCTGCTACAGCAATTATGCTCTAGGGATGCAAACTAGGAAAAAAGGGTATAACAACAAGGAGTGGAGCACTAAAAAACCAAACCAAACAAAAAAAAACAAAAAAAACCAAAAAAAACAACAACAACAACAAAAAAACAAACAAAAAAACCCATAACTGGTTTGAAACCTCATTATACAAATTAAAACAATAAAATAGCCCAAGATGGTTATAAGCAGGCACCTACTGGCTCTTATTTAAATTTTATACTTATATGTAATAATTCTGACCACAAGACTCTTTGATTCTATAAATTTACTTTTGAAGATATCTGCTGGTTTGTGGAAGATCATCTCCGGAGTTGCCCTATTCACAAGCAAATCCCAGTGCCTTCTTCTCAGCATTAAGAAACATAATTTTCAGGTTCATATTTTGAAGATAACAGGTGTACATTCTTCTCTTGCTCTGCCCTACTTTTTTTTTATATGCTGAGGTTTTCTTTGCTTCTCAAGAGTGTGAAATTTTCAACATGAACTGGATGACAAAAGATGTAAGCGTGTTCCTTCCTCTGTCAAAGACCTGCTGAACACTTAAGAAATAGCTTTTCCATATCCTCACACAAACTGTACAAACAACCAGATTTTAGGACCCTAAGCTACTGCCAGATTTCCCTGTGAGAACTAACATTTTAAAAATACTGACTTAAAAATTAACTCCAGCCAAAAAACTTTAATCTATACTTCCCCAGATATTTGTGCACACTTCCAGAACATAGTAACATGTCTTCTCAGCACCCAGAGAAGCTTATCCTCACTTGTGCAGAAAGAAGTACTTACTTCCAATATCTGGCCGCAGCTTTTTGTCATACTCTCTCAACAGCTTGTTTAGTATTAGAGTCACATCTTTATCTTGTGTTTTTGGAGCTAAAACCCAGTTTTGGTTAGTTGTTCCATCTTCATCTTCATCTTCTTCAACCTTTCTAGAACTGCAAAACAAATGAAACAAATAGATATTACTTTACATAACTAAAATATGATGCAACAGGATGGAGCAGGATGCAACAGGTGCTACAGGATTTTCCTATTAATTGTTGAGTATCTGTGGATACATGATTGTTTAGAAATTGCCTTCTGGAAGTGTCTTTTAAAAGTTATACTCTAGGAGAGAATACAGCTATCAGAGTAGTATTTTATGTCCTGTGTTTTAATGAACCTATTCTGACTAGTTTACAATATACTTTTACAAAGACCGAACATCTGCACTATTACTTTATTAATACATCAAGACTACTGATTCATCTCTTGCACAAAGGCTAATAAGAGTATTAAAAATTCAGATCTGTTAATGCTTCCTGATCATTTTATCCTATTAATAAATTATTATATTCTCAGTGCCTGAATTTCAGAGTTTAATGTATTACAAGGCTTAGAATGAAGAGCTCACTCCTTGAATTTGAGATGGATTATCGCAAGCACACAAATACATTGCATAAATTAATCTGAATTTCCCTGCAGCTTTAACAACTTTTTTTAAAAAACAGTACTACACCAAGAGTTGCAACTTTATTCCTTTATAGGTGGGCTATAATAATGTAAATGTAGTGAAACTACAGTTTGGCCAGAAATCACAGCTAGGGCTATTTTCACACAAGACTAAATTCATCTATGCAGCTTTTTCTGCACGGACTTTAGAATGTTTTGAGAAGATGCATCTTTTGGTATCTTAGAAACCAAATCAGCTTGATGCCTCTGACTGGAGAAAATCTATGACAGACTGAGATTAAGTTATTAGGAGAAAAGATAACCTCAGTGATGGAACCTATGGAAGGAATCATATGTAGTTTCAACCTGCAATTGCCCAGGGGATATGACATCGTTTTGCAACATTTTTACATAAATGTCAATAATTATGTGAGGTGCAAAGCAGGGGAGAATGAGAGGCACCAGCCTCGTTTGTTCATGGGATGTGCTACACACATCAGTGCAACTTTCTGTCTCTCCCTCCCCTTTTCTCCATAATGACACTAGCGTCTTTTAAAATACCTCAGATGTCCAGAGGACTTGATAAACACTCTATGCAAACATAAAAAAAACCCTGTTACAAATATAAAAATTTAATCACAGAACATCATCAACCCTCATACTGCTTGAAGACCACTATTTGAGAATTTAATGAAACTTTAAACTGAAACTGCTTTATAGCCAATGCACCCCTAAGGATTAACCGTGAAGCACTTAACACGACCTCACAATTTGCAATTGCTCTTGGCACAATATCTATATAAAAATAATTTTTAAACCTAGACCCTGAGGATCTTCTGCAGAGAGCTCATATAATTGAGTTATAAAATTAGAGAAAACTCTAGACAAAATTTTGAATAGACAGCCAGTACTTTTCTGTTATTGGGCTGTATTTTTTAAAAACTTGAGTTTCTTTTTCTTTTTATAATTAACCCAACAAGCATTAAAAAACTGAAGAGGATTTTGGGAGAATTCTTTTTCCCATCAGATTCATGACAAGCCCTGTGTTTTAATACTGCTGTTACAGAACCATTCTCAAAGAAAGCATCATCTCCAAACATACATGGTTGATATTTCCAAGCTGAAACTCTGCAGTGGTGCTGAATTGCTGATAGCAAAGAAGGACAAATCATAAGTCTTTTTCTACTGCAGCCACCACAACTTTACCACAGGCATTCGGACTGCACCTGGAAATGAGAACTGAGTTCAGGCAATATCATAATTCCCATTTCAGGGAGATGCTGCTTTAAAACAAGTCACTAAGAAGAGTCAGACCTTTTAGATCCCCTCACTCTAGCAGCTTTTTTCCTAGAAAGTACCTCCAAACCATTTAAATCCCTATCTATGTTCTAGATTAAGATTGAAGGTGGGAGAGGTTTCACTGTGGATCAGACTAATACACTACACATATTTTTCAAGCTTTTTTGCTGTCTTCCTTAAGAAGTTATTATTTCCCTTCCACTGCTTGCCTCTACATACTCCTTCAAAGCACTTGAGGTTGCATTTTTCTTTTGTAACCCTACTGGTGACTGCCAAATCCTATCATATTCCTGCGATCCAAAGAAATAACTATAGGCTGATGGCAAGCTAGTCTCAAATTGGGAAGGAAGAAAGGCGACATGCCTTCCCCCAACTCTTTGTCAGTTTTGTTTCTGTAAGGAGAAAAAGAAGAGACTTTGCATAAACTGCAAGGGAGGAAGTCTAGAAAACTCTGTGAGGTTGCCGGGAAAGGGTTTATTTCCTGCAATAGGTGTGTCCCACACTTGCTGTGGAGACTGGCATGAAGCATCCTCTAGTTCCTGTGGGGACTTAGGAGATAGACACCACTCAGGTGTGGGGCAGGCTGCCAGGGAGGAGAGGGGAAGGCATCTGAGCATGCCTGTAGCCTGGTTTGTGGTGGTTCCTACAGGGGGAAGCTGAGCTGACCCCTTTGCCTGGGTTATTCTGTGAGGGTGTACGACAGCCCCGTAACACCAAAAGGACCGAAATCCAAAGGATCAGGGCTGACGCTGCCGGCTGTGCCCCTCTGGCCTCTAACGGTGGACACTGGACCCCCGCCGGGGAGACCCTTCCCGGACCTGAGGCGGGGACCAGAGGATCACGCATCCCTCGACTCACCCTCTCCCTCCTCCCGCCGGCCCCGCCCGCGGATCCCCCGGGGGTGGCGTGGAGGGAAGCCGGGGCCGCCAGGGGAGCCCGGGCAGCTCCAGCCGCCGTCCCACCGGGTGCCGGCAGCCGCCCGAGGGAAAACTTTCTGCCGGGCCGGCTCAGGACAGGGCCCTCGGGGGCGGCCTCCGGCTTCACGTGAGGCCGGGAAGGGACAGCGGCGGTGCCACCGCCCCGGGAGCACCAGGCGGGTCCCGGGATGGGAGCGGGGTAAGCCGTGTTTGGGAATAGAACCTCGGCACGGCGCAGAAGAAGGTGGGGAGAGCCCGCTGTTCTTCCCGAGTACCGAATTGTGCAAACTCCGGTAAATGGGACTTCAGCCCTTCAGCCTCAGTGCAGAGAGGAGAGGGGCTGGAGGGAGGCGAGGGGAGCGCAGACTTACCAAGCGTGGAACACTGAGAGGAGGAAGAAAACCGGCAGGAGCTTAGCGGACATGGTCCGGACAGCGCTGGCCAGGTGAGAGGTGCGGCAGGATGAAGGAAACGTTGCAGAATGTTCACATGGAGAATGAGGCAGTGAGGTAAAGGAAGGTCTGAGCCTCTCCTCCTCTGTATTCTCAGCTTAATACCCTGAAGAAAACAGTCTCTTCCACAACGCTCCGAGAAGGGAGGGGGGAGGCGAGAGGGAAAAGAAAA
>VYXF01011623.1:416963-476797 GCA_013397295.1 Polioptila caerulea
TGGCCGGGGGCCGCCGTGCCTCGGCCACCTCCCGGGTGCGCGGCTCGAGTGAGCCAGATGGGAGGCGGCTGAAAGACCCGGGGGAGGGACACCCCGGCGGCAAATTACGGAAAGAAATAGCGAGGGCTGGTCCAGCTCCGCAAACCCGCTTTGGGCGGCCCTGCTCCGCGGGGACCCGCGGGCGGGAGGGGAGGGAGCCGGGGGAGGCTTCCCCGCCGCGGCGGCTCCGGCGAGCGCCGCTCCGCCTCTTCCCCGCCCGCCAGCCCTATCCCGCCCTCACCGCATCCTGCCGCGGTGGCGGGATCCTCTGGCGGCCGCGGCGGGAAGCGCCAGGGATCGGGCCGGGGCCTCCACCCCGCGCTGCCTCCAGCCGGCGGCAGAGCGCTCGGTTACTCCTGCGCCCTGACCGTGCGCCTTGACCGGAGCTTTATGTGACCGTCGGGTCACTCAGACCCCGAGAAAGACCCTCACTGTGTCCCCTCTTTCCTTGCAGAGTGTCCTTGCAGGAAGTCCCCAAGGCTCGATCGGAACAATAGGGTTCATTGAATATTGACTCCTCCTCAGCCTTCAAGAAAAAAGAAAAGACGATGTTTAAGGTTTTCTTTCTGCTGTCCTCGGTGAGCAACATGTTAATGCCAAAGGGATACTTTAGCATCACTCTTCATTACAGCTCATGCCTCGGTCATTTCTGCTCCTCCTCTTCATATTCACATGCTTTTATTTGACTTCTAAGCACACTTTCTGCCTTTGCTGAACCTGTCAAATTGTATATTCAGGAAAGGGTCATGATTATCCAGCACACGTTTTAACAAAAGAACATTTTATCATGCCATGTAAGGATAGTAAAATGTTTATATTCTCAGTAATATTATCCAGCACAACAAAATGCATCCACACTTTAACTTACCTTTCATTGCATTTTAACAGGAGGCTATCGTTTTAACCTGAGGGATACCTCTGTGGTATGTCTTGTGTTGTGGGGAAGAATGAGCCTCTGAAAGTAGCTGTGCAGGGAGCTAGTTAGCATAAACAAGGGGGGAAATGCCAAGGAAGGGGATGGGACTCATGGATCAAATTTCTCACTTGCTAGAACTAAGAGCCCAATCTCAAGCACTGAGCAGTTTGGGCACCTGAACTTAATCTATTTTCTGAGATCCAGTGTTGGAGGAGAGCCCTACTGGTGGTTTTCCTGGCACCCCAGTGCTACCTATGTACCATGAGAAGCACAGAAGCGAACTGGGGCTGCTCTGAGACAAAGAAGGAAGGACCTGAAACCCGTCTCCTACAGCTCCTGGAGTACTCCAGCTGAAGGCTTACTAGAGCTTTTTAAGAGGCTTGAGCTAGTTTCTTCTGACTGAAGGTGTCTGTTGCTCCTGCTGGAGCCTTTAGGTAGGAAGTTGGACCTCAGGTCGCTTTCTCTTTGCTCTCAGTTCTGTCCTTTAGCATAGGGCTCTTTGCTCTCTGGCTCATGGGCAGGATAATGAGAATCCCTCCCGATGCTGCCATGCTGCAGCTTTTCAATAGCTTCTGCTTTCTGGCAGAAGCATGGGCATCCAGGGCAGGCAGGGCTGCTTCTCTGGGGTCAGGCCACCCCTGAGCAGTTGTCACGAGAACATCAAAAACACCAGCCCCAGTGAAGGAAGAACTGAGCCCAGACCTACTGCGGCCAAAACTGCCTTGGGTGGTTGGTTCCAACACTTATTATCATATATGTGTTAAGCTATAGCAAGGGACTGCCCTCTGAGTAGTAATTTTCCTGCCTACAAATCCAGCCTATCGTTGTTGGTCCAGTCCATTACAATCTATCAGGATTTCTCAAAAACTCTCCAGATTCACCTAACTGAAATTAGCTGGTATCTTTAATCAATATTCTTCCTTTTTACTTTGCTTTTAGCCATGGTCTAATTTAAGCAGCAACTGTGAAGACATCATGGCTGTGAGAAGTGATAATTGCTTTTGAGGATGGCACTGAAAGGGAAATACTGCATTACAGAATGGGACGCTTACACTTGAGTCTAAATTAGGGGTAGTCCTTGGAAGATCCTTCAGAAGTCCTTCGGGCTTTATAAAATCTAACTTCCGATCTTTCTATCTTCTCAAAATTGAACAAATGTCTATTACAACATAGTAGAAGGTGCAAAACTGGTAAAGTGAGGATGTCATCTGAGAGTCATCACGCAATGACCATACTTAAGTATTTGTAGTGACAAAAAATGTGTAAAAGGTCAGAAAGAATTTGAGCAATTTTATCATTTCAATGTCAATTCCAATCTGAGGAGCAAGGATATTAGGGGAAATACATCCTAATTACAAAGTATTTTATCTCCAGATTTAAAAAATCTGCAAGTGCTGCATTCATCTCCTCTGCATAAAATGAAGAGCAAAGCAGTTTTGTTCATTTTTCCTCGAAATTTAGATGTTGAGCAAGAATTTTTGAAAGATGAGATTATTTCATAAAATCATTACTTCCTCATTTTTGTATAAATATGTTCAGTTATTCCACAGAAGGATCATTCCATTTAGAAAAAAGAACGTAACTCAAGATAACAGAAGAGAGTTCAGCTTTAGAAAATACATTGTTGCTTAAATTCATCCTTGAAGTAAGCTGGCACAGCTCAAATATCAAAAATTTAAAACCTCTGCCATTGTATTTGACTTGTTCTTTCATTCTTAATGGGTGCAAGGAAGGAAATTTGGCAATAGCCTGCACACCCTTCCCCTACGTTGCTGAATTGTTGTCATTCACTTCTCAACTCTTTTTTCATGAAAGCATACATGAAAAACTCAATGAGAAGCTATTCCTATTTATTACTCCCTTTGGCCATGACTAAGCTGTGAAGTAGCAGTATCCTGCAGGGTCCTAGTTCACCCGTGCTGGGGACAGAGACACAGCTCACTCCATTCCTGAAAGCCCAAGTGACTTCCAGGGGATATCAGAGAAGGCTGTCACATGCAGATACCACCCCAGCCTGGGGCAGGACAAGGCCATGGTGTTTTGGTTGAGCCAGGATGGGAAATGCTCCCATCTCCCACAGTTCAGATAACATCTCAGTGAGTAGTGATCTCCCACACAAACAGTTGCACTGACTGTGGAGAGATTTAAATTGTGAGGTAGTATATAATGAGAGGCAATAGCATTTAAGTATTCCAGCCTGGAGCCCATTGGCTTATTGAAGCATCTTTCAAACTCTGGAACACCTAGCGCTCATGCACAAGCACGCACTGCAGGTAGACCTGTATTTGTTGAAGATTACTTTCCCCATAAGTAAAATAGATCAGATTTAGAGATCCTTTGACTGAGTCCTGCACAGGAGACCAGGAAATAATGCTGTAATACAGAGTAAGAGTCAGATTTGGGTGTAAGCAGATAAAAGAAAGTACAGAAACTCTCTGGGGCAGACTCCAGAACTGGCCTGGAGAAGATGCTAGTCAAAGATGGCTCTGAGTTTCTCATTCACAAAACTCAGTCATGTAATTCTTCAAGTTTTTCACCTGAAGATACAGCCAAGGGATTTTATTATTATAAAGTTTTGCCTTCCAATGGGCACTGCAATTTTTCATGGGTTTTGATCCTTGAAGGGTCAAAGGGATCCCCTAAAGGGATGAGGAACAAGGAGGTGTGTGGCTGCTCAAAGACAGACAAGCAGGCTACATGAAAACAGAGATCCACATCCTGACTTCAGCTCAGGCTAGCACTGAATAGATGGGTGTGCCCCCTCCCTTGCTCCTGTTTATCAGTATCCAGCCACTTACTCAGTCCTATGACTTCTCTATTGCCCTCAAGAATTTATGAATTTCTCATTCCACAGCATCAAACAAAAGGTTTCAAAAAGCAGTAGATGTCTAAGATTTTTTCTTGGCAATTTTTAGGACTGAAAGAGTTGAAGAGAAGACACAAAAGAAGCCAGACAACTCCTCAGTTGCAGACCAGACACTCGCCTCAAAGTGAAACATGAACTCTCCACTCTGTACCCAAAGATCATGGGATTGTTGCTCCATAGCAAGATAGCACCTAATTCTACAACAACTTGATTCAACTGTGTTCACTCAAGACATGTTCTTTTCTGGGCAACAGGGTGGATACATCATGTGTGCACACGCAATCAAGTGTGTGCATGTGTGCTTTCCAGCTAATTCTTCAGCTTTTCTGGTGTGCTCTAAAAGGATAACCAGTATAAGAATGACATTTTGCCATCAAATGTTGAATGCATTTTTTATTTAAACATTAAGATTTAATTACAAAAGCTTCTGGAACAATTAAAGGATGCCAAGGAGGAAAGAGCTGAAAACTCAGACTGCATTTTCTCATTCATTGTGAAAGCAAAACACATTGTCAGCAGCAAGGCGTTTTATAGAAAAGTTTCAGATGGACAGTACAAAGATCTTTCTGTCAATATTGTCACTGAAACACCTTGCTGTCATGAAACACATCTTTTTTTTCTGATCACACTTCCTAGTGTTGGCTGATTGGTTTTTGCAGTGGGAAACAAGTAATAATTATTGCAGAATTACTGTAATTCTTTTCTGCTAATCTCTGCTAATATAACACAGTCTTCTTCTTGGAAAAAAGTCCAAACATAATTTACTTTACCCTGATAAAAATGTCTACTGCTGTTGTTAGAAGTTTTATTTGCACGAGTATGTTCCTAATCTATGTTAATTTCATGCAATATAATTCTTAATTTTTGGAATAAATACTGAGAATCATTAGATCATTAGAGAGAATTCCTTGGAATGCAAAATCCAAACAAACTTTGTATTTTCATTTAAGGACAAGATTCCGTCATCTTTATTTACATAAGTAGCATCCTGCTCCCTATGTTATTTCACTGCAAACTAGAGTCTCAAGCAGTGAAAATCGTCATGGTCCCATTAGGATTTACTGCATTGTATTAAACTTCCAATGAAAATTGGGCTGAGCAGTTTTGTCTGTGGAGTAATGCACTACCTGTAACTAGTAAAAGTGCTCAAACATAGCCCTACACTTAATAATTTGGCACATTTACAACTGGCGTTACTCAGTAACTTGTCAGATGACAATAGTGGAGCTCTTCTGTAAAATATAGGTTAAGCCCATATTTGTATGACTGTACATCTGAAGTATAAAAACCACGATATGTAATACACGTGAACAGTTAAAAAATATAACTTATTTTATTTGTAAACTATCAATGCAAGATACTCAGCAGCAAAGAAGCCATGTTCAATGTCTTCTGATCTTTTATAAAGATCCATTGCTGTAAGTAATATAATTGTCTCCAAAACATCTGAGGTTACATGTAGAAACAATCAAGGCAATATTATTTGTACATATTATTAAACATGCAAAAAACTTCCTGAAGAATATTGCCCAAACGTAGAAAGTCATCTGGATCTCAAATTTTCCTTGGTAGCATCTGCTTTGTAAGTATGGCTCACATGTGGCTCCAGAGCACTTCAGTTTATTTTGGAGAATTGGCACCTTTAATAACAGGCTCCCTATTCAAATATGTGGCCCAGTAAACTAAGTTAAAAGTTCCAAACAGCACTGGAAAAATTATCCGGGACATTTTGTCAATCTTACTGATGCTGTTGTAAGTCTTTTTGCTTTCAGCAGGCTTTTCTTCTGCAGGCTTCACTGGAGCAGATGTAGTGTTTGAGATGACAGATGGGGCTGAGTCCTTTGGCATGTTTGGTGCAGGAGTCATCTTCCCGGTGCTGTAGGTATTAGCTGGTTTATTTCCCAGCAGGTTGCGCTCTTTTTTCTGCAGCGTAAGCAACAAAATGTTACATCACAAGAACAGAAAGTGGAAACAAGTCCTCTAGATACTGACCCAAAAAGCTGAGCACCATAATCAAGCATGCTCATTAATGCCTGTTGGCTATTCTGGCTTCGCCTATCAAACAGATGTTTCTGCCTTGATTTTTTAGCCCATACTCAAGTGCAACTTTCCCTCATGGGAGAAAGCTGAGACTCACTGGCTGGACCCACATCCCACCTGGCAATTGCATTAGCAGCTTCCTTTGTCCATGAGATGTGGTCTTGCATCTGAAAAGGGTGCTGCCCCATGGACAGCTGACAAGATGTGAACTTCATTTCCCCAGCTGCTGCAAAGAGTGTGGGGAAGAGCTTGGCCTCTTTGTAGGCTCTTTTGGGATGCCTGTGAGTATGAGCTCTCTAGATGGATTTACTAAGAGTCAATCCTATCCCAAAAGTTTCATTTCAGCACAAAACTCAAAAGTTTGTGTTTTCACAGAACCAGTCTTTGGTTCAATGCCCAATGTGCTTCTACAAACAGTCCTCTTCATACAGATGATAGAGACTGGTAGTCTATCTCTGTGAAGGGAAGGCACCGTATCTCCTTGCAAATTTTCCTCTACAGGAAGGTAAAAGTATGTCATGAGGTAATTAAATACCCTTTTCACAAAGGAGCTGAAAATTGACTGTTCAGTTATTTAAACTATACTGAATACCTGCATTTTGTTTTAGGTGTTTAAAAAACGTAAGTTAAGCACCTTGATTTTTGCAGCTTCCTGGGCTTTTTTGCCATCCCATGCCCAACTCCTCTTGGTGAAATAGTTGACTGTTGCAAATTCAATCAATGCCGAAAATACAAAGGCATAGCAAACAGCTATAAACCAGTCCATGGCAGTAGCGTAGGCCACTTTTGGCAAAGAGTTACGGGCACTGATACTTAAGGTGGTCATGGTGAGGACTGTTGTTACTCCTGCAAAGAAAAAAATAAGAGTCAGAGATCCGTTTGCTAACCCTTATGGGATCCCGGATGACTTATGAGCAGGTCCCAATTCAGCAGGATGCCTAAGAAGGCCACATGAAGTCCATCAGTGTTTGCATATTACAGTTTGAAAGAATAAGAAAAATTGAAAGCCTTCGCCCTCAGGTGTTTTTTTGGAGTTCTGGTTAGTTCTAGCTGTAGCGTATTTAAATAAGGATTTTTTGGGGTAACACAAGCCCAGGGTTTATAACTGTCAAAATGAAGTGGGATTACTTATTTTGTTTTCTTATACAGAGATTGCATGTTTAAAATTGTTGACTGTTACTAGTTTCCTTAACTGTAACTCCTTTCACATATGACAGTAAATGACAAAACAGCCAGTGCTTTCATCTGGGAGATTTCCCCAAGAGCAAAAAACTCAACTCTCAGTTACAGCTTTGTAAACCTAGAATCAGTCAGCAAAGTGATGCTACTACCTGTATTCTCTCCATACAATTTGCTGAGCATCCTTTTGAGCTTACAACTGATTTCAGGAGGCTGGTACAGAAGAGTGACTCCTTCAAAACAGCTGAACAAAGTTTTACTTAATAAACTGTTCCCACTCCCCTTGTTTTTCATCTAGTAAAAATCTTGTATTTCATGAACCTTCACTTGAGAAAGTGCTTATTTTCTGATATATTCTAGGGATAAACCAAGTGATTTAATGACACCCCAAAGGCTTTTTCCATAACAATTTCTTCAGTAAATATACATTTTCTAAATGCAAAGTTGCATTAATTTGTTTGATGGTAATAGAGATAATTGTTACTAATCAACCTCTACATGGTTTTCCCAGATAAACATCCTACAAGAAAGATAAACAAAATGTCTTGAAGTGATATCTGCTTCAAGTGCTTAGCTAGGGTATACATTAAATATGATAATCCATACGTCTTTTTTTCTAAACCAGCCAGTATCCGCCCAAGTGGAAAAAAACCAACACAAATCACAGCAATCTGATTCTTCTATCTTCTGTCCTTAATTTTCACATAATTGATCGACTAATTTCTGTCATAACTCTACAAAAACAACCCAGACAGGGCTTTTAAATTGATTTTGAGTTTAAACCACTGAGAATGAGAAAACATTTACAACATCTCAAGCAGAAATAAACAATACTGAACTGTGGTTTTGTTACAGCAAATCACTTCCACAAGCCACAAAGATCCTATCTGTGTTCTAGGAGAAAGTGGGATACTCACCAAAGACGGTTCTAGCAGGGACAGACTCTCTGTTTAACCAAAACGACACTTGTGATAAGATCACAGTCATAATGCAAGGAAGGTACGTTTGGATGACAAAATAACCAATTTTTCTTTTCAGATGAAAATGGGCTGTCATAATAGTATATTCACCTAGAAGAAGAAAAATGTACATCTGAGTAAAATAAAAAAAGGCTTCCTAATTTAGGGACTGAATGAGGCCAGCTCCAACCCCCTATTTTAGGATATCACTCAGCCGTTCTTAATTTCATGAAAAATGTCTGGATTTCTGCACTGTGGAAAATCAAGCCTTGAGAGAGAGGTGATGCTAGATCCTCACAGTCTTCACATTCAGTCTCCAAAGCAGAAAACAATGACTGCTATTCCTACTACACTGAAAAGCTGCAGTGCTCCTATGCACCCGGAATGTTGTGGTGTTCACAGGCTTAAAAATCTGGTTTGCTGGCACTGCCTCAATACTTTCTGGTTTTGACTCAGTCCTACAAACTCTTGTAGCACAGTAACAATTAAGGCCCTTGACTCTTAGAAATCTGATTTAGCAGCAGGATTAAACCTCATTAGGGACACCTATGGCCAAGCCATCAGTTTTCAAGAATGAAAATGACACACCGTCTGCACCACATTTTAGGGATTGCCCGTCCCAGCGTCTTCCGTGAGAACTGCCACTTTGCATATGGATTCTGGGATGCCTTATTAATGTGAGTACTGGAAAAAAATGTCCCTCTAATGCATGCAGTGTTCCAAGAATTTGGTACACTTTAGCCCTTCAAAAGGTTATTTGTTTCTGGATAGATACTATGTCCTGGCTTGTTCACCTGTGCAATGAATATTGTAATGCTTGCATGCAGAGTTCCCTAAAAGCTTCCACAGCAGTGCTAAATTCCATTTCTTTTTCATATGCCAAATTCACAGCATTTCCTTAATACGCCGTTTATTGGCTCCTCTGAATTTCAATAAAAGCCTAAATAAATGCACTCAAAAATTGACAGGCCAGCTGTCACCTTCCCTACTGTTTCAGAAAAAAGCAAATCTTAACCAGTTCTTTCAGATTGTTCCTGGAAAACCATATAGTTGTTACTGAGGGCTATTCCTGGTGGTAATTACTCTCTGCTTCTTTCAGAGTATTTCTGGAAAATGATGTAGTTGTTGCTGAAGGTTATTCACTACAGTCACTGCTCCCCAAATCCAAAATCTTGCTAGCTAAATGCATGCAACTATTTGCCTAGGAATAACAACAGCAAAAACAAAATGTAAGAAGAAAAAGCAATCCATTCCCTCAAGCCCTAACAGTTTTTCACTGATATCAAAGTAATTTAAAAGCAAGCAACATTCAGTTGGTACTGATGAATCAGAATAATGCCTGTTTTGAAATATATACTGTCCTTCAAGAACAACTATAGCTATAATCTCTGTTGCAAGATTTGACTGTTAGTCTCTACACAACATCCACAAAAGGAAAACAGCCAACAGATTGATTCTGCCTTGAGTGAATAGCCTTAGTTGAGCTGTGGCCAGCATTACTAAGCTATTCGATTTGGCAGATTACTTTTAGCTGACAATATGGCTAATTAGCAGAGAACAGGTTTACAGTGAAAGGGTTTTTTCAGGTATAGCTGCACTCATACAATATGCTACAGGAGCTCTGCTATTCTGCATCAAGTTTACAGTCATTGTTCATGCTGAGGATTTTGGATAGAAAGTGAAATAACATGGAAATACCTTAACTGACATCCTGCCTCAATCTTTATGTCTTTCTCTGGAGTCTGATTTTCTGGTAAAACAGTTCCCTGAAGAGTGATGTGGAAATGGACACGGAATGCCGTGAAACTGGGGAGAAAACCCCTGCAAAGAAAAGCCTAATTCCCTTCCATTTAGTGCAATTTTGAACCAGGGAGGCTGAACATGCAATGGTCTCAGGAGGAACCTCACATGCTCTTTATTAAGGAGTATTTGCAGCAGGGTCTGCCTGCCTGTAATCTCAGGCAGACAGACTGTTTCTCAGTTGCTACTTCACCGGGATGTGTTTGAGTCACAGTTTCCCTGCTTGCTACAGAGTGACAACGGGCATTATCGATTTTGACAGTATGCTCTCAGAGCTGGAATAAAAAAAAGAATCTACACAGCTTCAGAAGAGCAACAGGACCCTCTTTTTTTTCATTTATAAAACACAGAAAATGAGTTCCTACATCCTGATGGCCCTTCACAACTGATTTTTACCTTACCATTTTCTTTAACTTATCAAAACTTGTCTTCACTGAAATAATCACAGCACCTTGATTTTGTACTTTCTCTTCTCCCAGCTGATATATTCTTTGATTTACCATCCTGTCCCTTTCAAAGACATCTACACTAGAAATACTTCCTCCAGTAGACTTAAGGCTTAAGAAAACCCCTCAGCTTGGTTTATAATGCCCTGGGACCGCTGCTTATAGTAAAGCTAAAAGCTGCCTGAGTTGGCCTTTTGTTTATAGAACAAGATACTGGCTCTGTTGGAGCAGCAAAGCTCCCTTTTACTTCTGTAAGGACACTCTTTATCCTTAGATCATAAGCTTTCTTGAGCAAGAGCTAATTTTTGTTATAGGTTTATGTAGCACTTAAAAGAGAATCCTGTTCCTGATGGGGTCCACTCATCACTGCAGAAGATAAATTATTGTTAGTAAACAAAAACAAATCTAGCACTAATGAAAAGCCCTAGAGCAGAAATGGCTGCACTTCTTCATGAAGCTGTGCTACTGTGCTGCGGCTCTTGAGGGTTTTTTTAGGCTTTAAAAGCAGCTGCAGAATTTTTTTTTTTTTTTTTTGGTATCTAGTTGATGGAGTTCTGGAGATCATGTTTACAAATTCCTAGGATCTTACACACATTATTCCATTGCATTCCATTATCTGAGATTCAATTGAGTACTTTAAGGAGGCTAGACCAGCCCCCAGACTTGTTTGTTTACTGGATATACCTGGACTCAGTTCTATCAATGGTTGTTCTGGCAAGATCCTGACATTAGGTACATTAGACATCTCCCTGACTATGCTGACATCCAGAATATTTTGGCCCATAAGAAATGCATGTTCCCTTTTATAGTGATATAGGGAAATATTCATCTCAAGAAAAAAATCAGAATTATTTGGTTCAAAATGAAGAGCTGAATGAGTTTTTTATTATTTAGGCTTTGAACATTACAGAGCTCAGGCTCCAGCTGGCAGTACACAAAAGAGTGGGTTTACGTTTTATTTTGTGCCACTGCAGATCCTAAGTTAGCTATGAGAAATTCTGGGTATGGAGAACATAACTGGGCAACAATTTGTGGAAAGCAGCAAGATCCACTTGGACTCAAATCTCAAATCTGATTGTTTTCAGCACTTTTACCACCAGGACATAACAGATGTTGGTTCTGTTGGAAGCAGTGTGAGTAGTCAAATATCTTTCTTTCAGGTGAATAACGTTTGGAGAGGTTAGCACAAGAAAACCCTCAAAAACCAAAAAACACAAGCAGCCAAAAAAACAAACATGTTGCACATGACAGAGCTGTTTTCTGTGCCATGGCTAAAATGCTCCAAATTTCAAGATTGGTTGGAGAATTAGGAATGCTAGGGTATTTTTTTCTGAGAAGCCAGCCAAACGGCAGCTTGCCTACAAATCTGCAGAATCCCAAGGAACTGGTAGAGGTCTGGTATTTCCATTTTAAAAAAATTCTGCCAGAAAGAAGGGCATAAATTACCTATGACATACTCAAACATTTTGTCTATGCAACTGCAAGGGCTGTGTAGTTTGACCTGTGTGTCATAAAAGCCACAAAAAATCCAAGCACTTGGATTATGCAATAGCTATTTGGTTTTTCTTTTTCATGTTCAACAATTCAATAGAAGAAAGAAATGCCTTCGATGGCCATTCGCAAGTAATGCTGATTACTGGCCTCCTACGAGCTTGATGAAGTCCAGAAAATCCATCGTTGACTGATGCTTTCTCTGTGCAAAATCGGATTTTTGTATTTTGCTAATCCCCGGTTACAATCTGTGTCCTGCTCTTTGTGATTCACCCTGCAATCAGAATCCAGCCAGCCCAGATGTAACCCAGGACATTAATATAAAATCTTGACGTTGGAAACCCAGCATTTATTAGCATAAATCTTAAATACGTGAGGGAGGTGTTTACTGTGCGGAAACTTTGGGATTTGTCTGGAGTGTTTCCTTGGGCTGAGGAGTACAAGGAGCTTTCATCAGCAAAGCGGCAAACTGGAAGTGGCCTGGAGCTGACACGCTGGAGCACTCACTGCCTGGTCTGGATGGTTTTCTTGCTCTGACGAGCAGGACGAGGTTGTAGGAGATGCTCCAGTACATCCTTTGGATCTTTTTCTTGGCAACAATGAAGGCGAGAGGGGAGCTGCCATTCATTGCAGAAAACAACGCGGCTATGATGGTGAACTGGTAAGGAAAAAAGTGTCTTTACTCTTTAATGGGAGATAGGGTACTCATTCTTTTTCTGCAAAAGTGAACCACTCTGTTCATATGTTTCTCTTGAATTTATGAATCTTTGCTTTAGCATAAGCTTTGTGTCTCCTGAAATGGGCAAGGGAGGGGGTGAATGTCTATGGGATGGAGATGGCAGTCAAATTTAGTGGCTGCCCAAGGCAAGCCATCCCTCATTTTGTGTACCTTCTGGAGCACAAGCAGCAAGCTCAGATGTCTTTTCTTTATTTGCCAGGTAGAGCACAAAGTTTAATGCATCTTTATGTTTCAGTCCAACTAACTTTGTGTGCAAGTGTACACGTACCTGTTTTCATGACTCCTAAATCTCCAACAGATAGTAAAAGGTTCCTAATTTAATCTATACTTTGTACTTTGTCCTCTACAACTCTGCCCATCATTTTTCACCAGGGACACAGTACATCACCAGCAGACTCTGTTGGGCTTTGCCTGCAGGAATTGCTCCCAGGCATGTTGCCACAGGCTGCCCCTTTCCCCAATCCAAGCCCCTTGCAACCACCAGCAGTGGAAATCCCCCTTTTCTTCACGGCAGGCTATTTCATCCCCACCTCTTCCCCCTCCCTTCGCTGGATGCCACTAATGCTCTCCAGCCGAGTGCATTGTGTAACCTGGTTAAGCCCCGTCCTACTGAGCGCACGTGATCCCCTGTCCCGGCCTCGACCCCCCCGGGACCCCCCCCACCAATGCACACCCAGGGCTGCCCTTGCGTGGGAGCCTCGAGGAGCAGGGGGGGCACGGCTCACGTGGATGCCCGGCCTGGGATTAAAGCTTCTTTGCCTCCCTAATGCTGCCACATCTGGCGCCTCCGCTTCCAGCCCGAGAGGGAATGGGAATCCTCGGGGTTTGCACCTCCTTTCCGGCCATGTGGTCCCCCGGACACGCTGCAGAGCCGCGCCATGCCACGGCCCCCCCCGCACGGTTTCATCAAGCAATCATTTTAAAGCGATGATTGAAACGGATCAAATGCGTGGGTGGCGTTTGCCTCCCAGGGTGGTTCCTCCCACGGGGAAATAAGCCAGCAACAGAGCTGGCAGCCTCAGCGACGGCGATCGCCAAGAAACTGCGTGAGGCTTCTCAGGCACTCCTGTAAATACCAGGAGCTTGCATGCATCTTCAGCCACAGCCTTGCGATGTACCTGAGCATTGAACCCTCTCACTGTTTAAATGCCTCTGCTGAGTGGCCATGAACCTGCACAGGATCTCCCTAGCACGCCACATCCCACAGGTGCTTCCCTAGCCTTATTGCAGAATAACCAGAGCCTGTGAATCAACCCTCCTGCTCCAGCCATCAGCAACCGTGGGATGGAAACACTTCCCCCTACCTGTACTGGTGCTGATGTTTTCTGTGCCCACAGTTTGTCCCATCAGGTGGTACTGGTTAAGTCGTGAGCCATCCTCGGCCACCACCACAGACGTTGTGGTGCTGTTAGTCCACACATAGATCACTTCAGAATTGGGGTAAGCATCTGCCAACAAGGGGGGAAAAAAGACAGTAAGGAGTAAAATCCACTGTGTAATATTTTAGTGGATCCTTAAATGATAATGACAGGGAGAGAGAAGAATGGAGGAGTGAGAGTGAATGGATAAAAACAAATAAAGATGATATAATCACGGTCCCATATGCCCAGCTCAAAAAATATTAGGTTGAAGCCTTCTAATATAAGAGATGTGTGGGATGGTTTGTGAAAGGCTGGAACAGTGGAGGTATAAATATAATCCATCACAACCACTCAATTTGGGAACGTGCAGCTCAGACCTATACTCACCTCACTGGTGCCTCGTAAACCCCAGCATGCTGCAAAAGGTATTTTGCTGAAGTTCCCCCTCAAAAGGACTCAAGACACCTTGAATGCCAGGACAACAGGGATCTTCTGTGTCTTGTCCTGTCTCCAGGACAGAATTCTAAGCAATGCCATCTGCAAGTGCTGGGTCTGGTTGTGTATGCACTGACTGGAACACAATTGTGTGGGTGAGGGCATAGGTCTGTGGATAAAGGAAGCTGGAATGTGCCTGCCTGTGCCTGTGATGCTGAAGAGCAGACACAGGATACAGGGGTGAGAATGCATGAAGGAGAGCAGGAATGGGGCAGGGAGCTGCGAGGAGAGGGGAGGTGTTTGTGCACAGCAGAATGGGGGGGTGGGNGGGGGGGGGGGGGGGGGGGGGGGGGATGAAAACACCTGCACAACTGCAGGTGTGTATGTGGTTTCTCTCATGTTCGTTTAGAGGTCCTAGGAATTAAATGTGGTTGCAGTACTGCCAATTCATTCCTTCCTCTAATGCTGCTGTAACTTTTAATGTAACCCAGAGTGATCATATTATTGTAAGGGAATCTCGGTTTTCTTTTACAGTCAATTCTGTGTTTAGATTTTAAGCCTTCTCTATGGTCTCAAAAACCCCAGGAGACAACTCTATATTTAATTATATTTTATTTAATGTAAGTAGCTCTCACACTTTTTAGAACTCCTTTAGCATTGAAAGCTTTCAGGTCACGTTCCTGCAAGCATGTTACAGTAGGCTAGGGAACATTGTACTAAAATCTCTGGAAAGCAGGCAAGGCTTACTCTCCAAATGGAAGGTGAAAAGCAGGTAGGCTTGGAAGTGGTCTGAAGTCAAAAATAATATCTCACCTTATGCACTTTTTAACTTGGAAGACGGGAGTGCAGAATGTTTCTTTCTGGAAAAAACCTGACATCCTAGTTTGGGAGACAACACAAGGCGGCTCTCCAAACCAGGACTTGAGAGTCAAGGACAACAGGCTAGGTAGAAGGACTCACTCCATCAGACTGCGTGTTTTGTTTGCTAGAGTAAGTGAGCTGTCTTGGAAAGATGCCGCTCTATGGCGGACTTACAAAAAATTCAAAGGCATTGGGTTATAGGCAGTGGGTCAACAGGAGCTTCTGAGGCACTGTAAGGGCAAGAAATATGGTAAGGTAATCCCTGGATCCATAAAACCAGGAATGTCAAGGAGAAAATGGGAAGTGATCCCAATTCAGGCTAAGAGCATGTGTCTAGCACAATGAACTTCACTTGAATGTCAGACCAGGTAGCAGGGAAGAAAGCAGCATCTTCTTTGCACTGTTATTAATGTTACTGTGTTGTATGTGAGAGGCAGGGCACTACCAGGTACACCTTTGCTCTTACTGTTTATGGCTTTTCATCCACACCTCAGATAATACATAGAAATAATGAGGGCAGAGAGGGGGAGAGAGTTCAAAAGAAGGTTACAGGTACCTTCAGGGACAGGAAAATAAGTCATGATTTGAAACTGTAGCAGCTCAGCTTATTCAGCTTACTGACAAAAAGCTGAGACGTGGCTCAAGCTCTGAGTATAGATACTTGCATACAGAAATATGAAACCAGGGGGAATCTCTCGCACTACTCACAAAAAGTGCCTGAAAGATGGTTCCAGGCAGATTCAGATGAAGAACAGGGCAGAATTTCCTCACTGTGTGGGAGGCTAGTAATTATACAGTGGATAACCTTCTGAGAAAAAAAATAAATTATGAACTACTGTTACTAGGAAGATGATAATTTGAAATCTTTTTTGTCACGTGTCTAACAGTTGCTGCTGTATCAAGGGTTGGAGCTGATCCTGGGTTTGGAAGTTGAGAATCTACAAATATTTTATCCTTTGTTAGCCATGCAGAACTGCCCACATGCCGTCCTTATGCTTGTATTTGTAGCTCTACAGTAAAATTACTGTAATTACATGTCGTGATCTGCTTTGAAAGGCTAAGAAGTAATGTCTTCCCTATTTCAAAATATTTGCATCACAAAAAGTCATGGAATTTCACCTTCCCTTTAGAGCTGAGATACTTCACTATCTCTGAGATGATTACAAGTTCACAACATACTGTAAATAATTTCAGTGCCAGATCTGGAGAAGACAAATGGGAGGAAATGAGTCCATTTTAAAAACTGATGCAGAAAGCCCTCCTTTTTTTAAATGCTTATCTGATATTTATTGTTCATGTGCTGATTATCCCCAGGGAATGTGGAGTATATTTAGGTAGATTTGGGATTGTCAGAAAGTTTGATTTTTCCCCATGTTATTTCCTATGTAAAAAAAGCTCCTAACAACAGCACTGGACTTTTTTTTTTTTGTTTTTTTCCCCCCTGGGATGATCTAGATATATCCCAGTTCAGCCCTTCCCTGTCTCTGCAATGACCCCAACCACCAAGATAACTGGGTTTGTCCTGTTTTCTGATGATGATACACATTAATTCATCCTGACTAGATGCTCCCCAATGTGAGTACTGTAACCAAATTCACTGAAATTGCAATCACACAGGAATTTAGGCCTGCTAGGCTTAACAAGAATTCAGATGCTTTGGTCCTCTCCTCTGCTTGGCCTGTGGGGCAGGGGAGTCCAAAAATAATTCAACACCTCTGCTGTGAATTGCAGCCTTTACTGGGTGCTAAAACACAGGGAACAGGGTTGGGCGCTCCTATGCTGCAGGAGTCCAGCAGCTCCTCCTGTAAAATACCGGCAATTCAGAGAGAGGCCACAAGGTGCCAAAACTCCAGATCTCACAGGTATGCCTGAGCATTAATTCATGAGGCTGTTTTCTTTTGAAAGCATGTCAGGGAAGGGGAGTGCCAATCCCAGGCCAGCTGGTGAGAAGAGAGAGCATTCAGGCAGGCAAGAGCACAGCATGAAGGCCAGTCCCTGCCTGGGAGGAAGACTCTTATCTGTAGGTCCTTTCTCACAGGATCTATTGGGAGGCTGCAAGACAGAGAGCTGTGTCACTGCTAGGCCAGGAAGAGAGTATCCATGGGAGAAGGGAGAATAGCTCATCTAGAAAAGGCTCTTGTGCAAGGGCAGGATGGTTATAGCCAGGGCTTTAAGATACAAGAGGATAACAAATGTGCTCCTGTGGAGCACAACCCAAACCAGTGCAACCTGCAGTGATTTCATCTCTTCAGGAGAAGCCTGTCATATTAGGAATAGCATTAATTTACCCCAATCTAGATACATTCTGTTGTGATGGATCACATATATGATACGGTCCTCATCGATCTTCCTTCCATGCAAATATAATAAAACATGGTTTGTGTTTTAAGAAGCTCTAATTTAAGATTTTTGACTTTGTGCCTCCTTTCCTTACTACCCATCAAGTCCTGACAAAAAAAAGCCACCCCTTGCTCCTTGGTGTGGCTGCTGACCATCTCTTTTCTGGTCATCTAGATAAACCTCCAAAAGGATAAGCCTGTGTACTTTTAGCAGGTAGCTGTCTTCGTACTGCAAACCTTATGCCATATCTTCACAGAAACCTCAAACTCCAGTAATCCCACATTTGACAACCAGAAGCTCCAGCTCTGTGGCTGATAACCCCTGCAGTATAATCAGGCATAGTCATATTGAAAGCTGAAACTCTGCATGTAGTCCAGAATGATGTTATTTTGCTATCAGGGTAGAAGTACTAATGGAGATGCAGTATTATTCACTGTCAAACAAAATTTTGTAAAAACACTCTTCCACTTAAGCAAAGCTTCCAGTAGATTGCCTACTAGCCTTGCTTGCTGGAGCAGTGAACAACTTCAGGTCTTGCTGTTTAGAGATAGGAGAAATGCGTACCAATAAAAGGAAATATGGAAATATATAATCTACTTTACGTTACACACAGGGTGGGGATATCTCCCAAAGTGTGATAGGAAAATGTAGTTGCAACTCTGGGATAGCAAGCTGAGAACATGATGCTGGTGGTTTTGCAAAAGCAAACTGAACTTCAAAGCCACTGCAAATCCAAGGGAGACTGCTTGGTGTTTATTCTACTCTGGGCAAGTACACATCTTCTAAATCCAAATAATTAATCTTGTGTTCTTTACAATCATTTTGTTGTCTTGTCAAAGAAAGGAGGAAGCCTCATTAAAGTATCCTTTCTCTTCTATGCTCACTTTGAAAAAGGAAAAATAAAGGTAGCAGTTGAGATGAACAGCTAAAATTACAAAGCAGTATAATGTTATTAAATGTGAGAAAGTGACAACAGACATTTATTTCTACTGGACAGTTGATAAATGGCTGCAGGCTTATCACCTACCAGAATGATGAAAGAAATAATATCTTCTCTTATATGTTTATTGACAAGCAGATCTATTTTTCTACATTCTAGCATCCAACATACAGCACACAATATAAAAACAGTAAAGATGTTCCTTGCTCTTCTCCCGTCTTTCCCTGCTCCTATATGTCTGGCAAGGAAAGCCAGACATGGTCTTACACCAGTGAAGGGTGGCCAGGGGAGAGACCACAACCAGAGAGGATTTACATTAAGAAAAAGTGTAGCAAAGCACAGCAGTAAGTGGGTAAGACCTGGAGGATCCCAGACATTTGCCTTGGCATTGAGGATAGATCTGTTTTCATTTGCAAATGAAACAGTGTGAGCAGTGCAGAATCCTCCCTTCCATTCAAAAAGCAACTCACAAGCAGCGAGTTTTCTGCTACCACTACCCCAGGGCTGTGGTGGCATCTGTGGCCACTGACAGGCACTCTCCTTGTTTTTCTTTCTTCTCCACATTTGAAAGAAACTCCAGGGGGAGAAAAAAAAGTGGTGGTGGGGAAGAGTGTTTCTTGACACCTTAAGTCAAATAAACCTAAATGTTGATGGATTAACTTAAACTTTGAGTCTATGGGACCCAGATGTATTTCTAGGACTGATTTTTTTAAATTGTAACCCCTGAAGAAAATCACTACTGGTATCTGCAAGTAAGTTTTCATTCCTGCAATATAAGGCATGAAATAATTGAGAAACAAATAATTCCTCTCCAAAACACCCCCTAAACCCTTTGACAGACCTCACAGGAAGCATAAAGCAGTACCTGCACAGTTAAGGCAGCCTGTGCAGCGTGTTTGGATGCCCACCCAGCAGGCATGAGGTACATTCCACAATTAAACAGACCATTTATCCTCAAACCATGGCTGCAACTTTCCTTTCAGAATTATGTTAGTTGGAGGCTGAATTAACTTAAAGAGATACTGCGGAAAGATGACTTCTGGTTTGTTTTCTATTTTATTCATTCCAATTGTGCAGTTACATTCTAAGCCTTTATTATCGTGACTTTAAAAAGTACATGCCACAAGGATTGTCAGACTGCCTAATCTTGGGAGTATTGCTAATTCCTGCCAAAGCCTGTTGATTGGGGAAGATGTGCATAAATTGTCATCTTTTTTAGAAACTCTAATTACAATCTGAATACACATACAAATATCTATCTTATCTAACCATTAATGGATTTGACTCACTTAGAGGCTGTTATATAACTCACTAGTGATCCAGATTTACAGCCTCTCAGACTCCTGCAGGCTGCAAAACAGCGCTGCTACTAAGCCATCATGTACCAGCTTGAATTCTAAGAGTCAGCCTGGATTTCTTGTGGTTTGTGCACAAATACTTTGTAGCCCATTACAAAGCATCTGTCAACAGCTGTGCCTATGTGACTCAGGCCAGATTTGAGCTCCATAATTGGAATTTCCCATTAAAATGACTTTATAGGAATGACTTGATGTACAAATGAGATCATTCTATAGGAAGAGCAAATGAAAACAAATCTAGTAAAAATGTACTTTAAAATATAAAAATAACAAGACATGGTACTAATATGCATGATCTAGGTCTTGGGGAAAGCAGCTTTTTATAAAAATAAATTTTTAATGTATAATAGCAATTTAAATAGTAAGAGAAATGTATTCACATATTAAATGATTAAGAGCCTAAAATACTTTGCCATAGTGTGATGAATTCTGGTGCTCTTGGGATAATTTTAGGGTTATGGCAATTACTTTAGGCATCTGAAATCATTAAAATTGAGACTGATCATTTAAACTGGCATGAGTTTACAGCATATGGATAAACAGCATGCATGATTTTAAACACATCACAGACAAGAAGTTTAATGTGTACAAACACACAGGACTGCAAATTCATGTAACACAGAGTCACAGGATGGCAGGGACTGTTGGATACCTCTGGTGATCATCTGGTCCCACACCCTGCTGAAGCAGGGACATCAAAAGCATTTTTTCCAGCATCATGTCCAGTCAGGTTTTTAATACCTCCACAATATTCAAATCTCTGCAGCCAACTGTCAATCCCTCCTGACAACCTGTTCCAGTGTTCAGCCACTCCCGCAGTAAAAACATGTTTTCTTCTGTTCAGAGGGAATTTAATGTTTTTTTAATGACCACTGGCCCTTATTCTGCCAGTGGGCACTACTGAGCAGCACCTAGTTCCCTCTTCTCCATCTCTCATTCCCCAGTCCCTGCAATTTATACAGATGGATTAGGGCCCTCTGAGCCTTCCCTTCTCACTGGTGAACAGTCCAAGATCTATCTCAGTCTCCCCTCGTAGTAGAGATGCCCCAGCCCTTCAATGATTGTTGTGGCCCTGCACAGGATTCTCTCCACAAAGTCTCTATTCTTCTTGCACTGGGAAGCTCAGATTGGCCATGCACTCAGAACGGTTCCAGATGTGAGTAAAAATTAAATGCCCAGAAGGAGACGTTTTTGGCACACTATCATTGTCTGTGACAATAGAGGACATCCAAGGAAGAAAACATTCATGAAAACTTATAAAACTCATGAGCATATTCATGAAAAATTATCATTTTGACACCACTGGCTGTAAAACAGGCAGTAGAAAGTCCAGTCATACTAAAACGTTCATTTCTGTCATTCCTGAAATTAAAATAAAAATAAAATTTGGTAATATAAGTAGTATTCTGTATGTTTTTCTGATACAGTTTTATTTGATCTTGCTGTCACATTCTGCAGGGAATAGTATAGGATGTTCTGAAAAATGTGCCAGACAGGTCTCAAGAGACTTCATTCCTAAGCAACACTAATATACTCTACTGATCATTGCTTAAAATGTAAAGCTCAAAATGATTCTCTTTCAGAATATAATTTACAAGTCACCTCAGGAAAAGGTAGGAATAGAATTTGGCTTGGAAATGAAATGGAAGCACAGACTGTACCCACAAGGTGGTGAAACATACAGAACTGAAGATGTTTGTCAAATTCGTTTTGAGACACATAGTTTTGCAAAAGCCATTTTCTTTGGCTTTTCAAAGGAAAAAATCAGGTGGAAGGTCCAGCATAATTTTAGAAGTTCCAGTTAATGCAGAAAGAGTCTAAACATGACCCAACTTTGAGGTCAAAAATATAAAGCAAAGGAAAAAAACCCAAACTGAAAGCAATTGTGATTTTGGAGGCTGGATTCTTGATTAGCATAGGCAAGTCTGCTGACCTCTTTAATACAATAAATTGATTGTTTTTAAGTTGATACACTACATCACAGTCATACTGATGATGGATGTAACACAAATACTAATGAACAGTGTTGTCCTAATAATTCAGTCAGGCATAGCACCTTCACAGGATGCAACTGAAGCATTTAAGAAGAGCCTTGAGCTCAGAGATGTGCAGAGTAACACAGAATGTCTCCTAAGAGTGATCACCATCATCAGTGACAGCAGCTCTTTCTTGCCCCACCATGTTCACCCATACCATGGGATGCATCTGTTTCCCAAGCATTGGCATTGCAACTGGCAGTGACTACTTGCTGTGAAGTCGGACACATAGGCAGTAAAAAACAGGCATGGCACACTGAACTGAGCTCAGGTGTGTCTCAGGACTGCAGGTTCTCACAGCTCCACTCAGAAAAGGAGTAAAAAACAAATCAGTAAAGAGAAGGTTCTTCCATGGTGCAGCCTGGAGCATGCCAAACAGCAAACAGAGGTGTAGGTGTAGACAACTGAACTCACACCACATAGTGGTGTGGTATGCCTGCCACAAGCTGACTGAAAAAGGTGTCTCAAGAGGGTGTGCTGTGCAGAGGTTACACAGCTGGTGCTCCAAGGTCCCAGCAGCACCGGGCCATCCCCCAGGGTTCCTACATCCATCTGAGAGCTGGTGTCAGGGAGTGTCATGCCTTCCTCCTTTTGTCTCTTCCCATTTTTTCCTCTCACTGCGGTCAGGAGTTGTACCAGAACGTTTTTCTTTATTTTCAGGTTTAGTGGCAGCTGTCTTATTCTAGAACTAACCTGAGGATTGATTTTACATCACCTTTAATGGTGGCTACACAACTACTTTTCATATGGGACTTGTCAAAATCTGGTGTGCCAGCCTCTGATCCTTTTATTTTTCCCTTTTATGGCTGGCATAAATATCCACTGTAAGAGGACTAGAGAAACAGAACAGTAGGATTGGATGATATTTTAAATGCTAAATATCCTAGGAATGTTTCTGACCTTATGTTGGTCTATCTAGGCCAGACATGTGGTAATTCCACACCAGCCAGTCAATTTGAACGCTGTATCAACACTTAATGAACTTTAAATTTACAATCACAATATTAGGTGCTTATATTAGCTGCTTCGTTAGAAAAAACAGCATGGTTATGAGCATGATGTTAAGATATTTAATTTACTTTTTGCAAGGCAAAAAAGAGTATCCTTCCAAGTGTGGCAGATACCATTACTCACTTTGCATGGTACCTTTACAAAGATTAATCTTAATTGCAGAGCTCCTCTCCTTTTGCAAGGTGCCACTTTAATATCAGCAAAGCTAATATGACCTGTTCTGCAGGAGTAACACTGGAATTTCTTTTGAGAAATGCAGAGGGAAATTTAGAAAATACTCCAATTGATCTTGTTGTGGAGGGTGCCTTCATAAACATGGTATTTTTGGCCACATGTAACATCATATAATGAAACTGTAACCTCACTGTAATCTACAGATATTCTTCTCACCTTCTTAAGTGGCATCAGGGACTCAACCATCATAGTAAGTGTATTTAGTGAGCTTACCATTCATAGCACCCTTAGTTATAAATCTGTGTGGCCTGAAACCAGCTGAGAGTGATTGGAACTACTTGCACAGCTAAATATATACCTCTGTTTCTGAATCCTATCCCTAAATGAAGACATTTACAAATCTCAGAAGTACTGCTACACTAATAACACTGTGAGAATGTGTAATCAATAGGCATGCAGAGAGAGCAGGCTGAAATATTATTATTCAAACACTTTAAAACTGCCTTGAAATCGCAATCACAAAAACTTACTCCCTACGCCAAAGGCGCAGTCATCTAAACCTCAGAAGATGGGTTACAGACTTCTGCTCTGGGGCACAGTGCAGCCCAGTGTTTCAGAGAAGGAGATAAAATCTCCCGAGGCCGTCAGTTCAAAGTGCCCAGCCTCAGTGATGGGGAGGAGCCTTTCTGAGGAAGCCTTTCACGAGGAGCCTTTCTGAGGCTGACCAGACAGTTGCTGACCAGAGGCACTGCCATTCCACCTGCTCTCTGCTAGAGTATTCAGGCACACATCCTCTCTTTGGGAACTGCCCCCTCCCAGTCCCTCTGGAGACCCAGATCCAAAGGTGCTCACAATCTCATTTTCTCTGCGCACATATAAAACATCTCCTTATTTACAGCCATTGACTGACCTATTTTAGGAGAAGATTAACCTGAGCCTAAAAATATCTACTTCTCTCCCCTAAGACAGTGAGAGCAATCAGCTCAGCTGTATATATTTATCCTACAAAAATATAAATTTAGGATAGAGGAATCCCAGCTTTGCTGACATATTTAGCTCTGGGATGTTTTCAGCAAAATGGCTGGCTGCTTGCACAGGCTGGCTGTGAGGAAACTTTCAGTGGCAACAATGGCAAAGGGGGAAAAAACAGAAAGCTTATCAGGTTTTCCTTCTTCCCAGTTCTCTTTCCTTCTCATTTCTTCATGGGGGACAACATGAAACAACTGTTTCCTTTGAAGAAGCTTGCTGGGCTGGGACTGCGGCAGAACTAGATGACAGCTTGGTCTAGCTGGGCTCTCTGTGTAGGAGAGGAGGCTAATGAGGTTCCAGCAATTTAGGTGGAGGACTTCCTGGCCCACCAGAGACTGAGGTGTCATAAAGGAGCTGCCAGACTAGAAACTGAAATCCAAGTTTGAACCGTGTCTTACAGCTTTTTTTGCCTTCCCCAAAAACCCGAGGCAAGTAATTTTGTCATTAATGTACTGCAGTAGCACTGGGAGGCTCTAATTGAACCTAGGGACCCATAACGACAGAGGCAATAAAAGCAAGTAATGAACCACTCTATCTTTGCTCAGAAGAGACTGTAATTGCTCTTTGCTTCCTTTATGTCCACCTGCAAAATGCAGGCAGCAGAGACCTACCAACCTTGCACAGGGATCAAGAGAATGATTCCAGAAATGCTTATGAAATGCTTACAAGCCATGGAAACAGCCCCCTTAGAAAATAAGAGACATTAAAAACCTGGCTTGTAAAGCAGTGGAGCAGTGTCTACCCATTTGTCACATTTACAAATAATATCCCATTTGCCAGTGGTATAGACCCAGGATCCATGGCTGGCAGCCACAAGTAAGCCTGGCACTGCCTTCTGGGGCACCATGAGCCCAGCAATGTCTTTGCAGGTTTGCCCCCAAAGGCCATCTGAAAGCTTAAGCATATTAAGCACAGTCTCTGCATGTTGTTATCTATTGCTGACAACTCATATTGATTCCTTGTAATCAGGCAGTTGTGCAGCCCCTAAATTTAGGCTGTAATCTCCAAAGTGGGAAACGTGTGCTGATGTCCGTACCATTTGCAAAGCACCCTGGATCTCCGTGCGGCTCCACACAGTCCTGCCTAGACCACTTTCACGAGAGACAAAAACACCACTGCTGAGTATCTCCACACCATCCCCTACCCTCGCCTGAGCTTTTGTTTCCTTGAGCTCAAAACTGCCACCAGCTGAGCCTTTCTTCCCCAAAGAGCCTGAGTATGTGAGCCACCTCACAATGAGGAGGCTGCTCCCAGGGCAGGCGGAGCGCAGCCTTTCAGTGCGGGCTGCTCAAGGGGCTCTTTGCAGCTGCTACAAAAGCTGCTGCCAGCACCCCACAGGAAACACTCCTTACCATCCAAAAAAAGGGGCTTCGTTAAGGATGATCCTGCCTGCATGGACACTGCTCTCAGCTGGTAGGGAGCCAAGCCCTCGGCCGCTGCACGTCAGCAGAGTTTGCAGCCTGGGCTCAGCGCTGGCTGCAGGACATGGGGAAGACAACAGCTTTTGTTCTTTCTGACCTCCCTTTCTCATTCTGTTATGAAGCCAAGAGGGAAAAACTCACTGGCTTCTACGCAGTGGGTGACCAGAAGCAGGAGCTGACTGACCCAGAGCCGGACACTGTTCTGCAGGAAAACCATACAGCCAGAGGGCTGGGCTGCCATTTTAATATATTTTTAAATTAGAGCAGACATACAGTATCCACGTATATATGACAAAGTCTTTGAAAAGTTAAATAATGGCAGTGACTGCAAGTGCTTGAAGGATATACCAGCAGTTTCTTCTGCCTTTTCAAGGAAGTGTCACTCTAACAGGTGAGGAAAAACTGATGGATCTGCTCATTTTAGGGAGCCCTTTTCCCTTTTGTCAAACTAAAAGGTATAGTTCTATGGCAAACCTACCAGACAAGTGATGAGTTATGGTCATACTCATTTGCAAGTTATGCAGACTGGGGTCCTATAACAACAGCTCCTGCAGAAACCTACCACATGGTCCAGACCAGGAACCCTGTGTTTTAATTTCTAAGTAGATTCCTATTAAGAAATCTTCTTACATCTCTGGAATACTTGAATATTACAGTATTTTCTTTTACATACCATTCTTGATGAACTTCCTGCCTTTTGAGTGTTCTGGGCTACATTGCTCCACCTTGACTGTGGGCCCTAACTGCCCAAAATGCTGGACTAAAGAAGCTATATTGCTATACATACATGTCTGAAATGACTATAGGCTATGATGCAACACCTGTGAGAAGGCTTGTCTGTTGTTATAACCCACTGCACTCAATGCAGAAGAAACAGCACAGCTCATGCCAGATGCTTGAAGAAGTGGTAAAGTTGTCTCTATACTGAAGTTTGAGAAATTCTATTTCATTGAGATCCTTTGGAAAATCGGACTTCCAGCAGAAATAGCTAAAACAGTCTTTAGGAGAGATACAAAAGCTCACCACCAATATAATGTAACACCTAACTAATCTACAGCAGTGACACTTTCTTCTGAACATAGTATGGTTTTGTATTTCTGAACTAGCAGTGCAGAGAAAAATGGACTTCTAAGTTGCTCTGACTAGGGTATAATACACTTACCTACACAAGATAGCACTGCAGAAAAATAGGAACTTCTAAAATATGATTCATCTCATCCTTAGGCAGATTTCAAAAATAATTCTAATGAACCTCACTGCAGAAATACTTATTTCCTTTCAACGCCCATAGAGGGACTCTAGGTAGCTAACTGGAGCTTATTTTTCTATCTGAAATTGTCACAGATCCATCCCATCCATTCCCTAGAGCTTTGCAGTCAATACAAGGCTTCTGATATGGGCCAAATCCCTGTGCTCATTCTGCACTAAAAGATTTAATTTTTTAAACAACAGAGCCCCATGACAAGTCACCTGTCCATGATTCTCAGGAAAATAGAGGCAAATAACAGCAATACCATTAGGTGGTGTCCACCCCCCTCCATTAATTCTAAGGGTTCCACAGAAAATTAGTTCAGGCTAGATGCCTGTGCTTTACTAGCCAGCTGTACTGAAGTAGAACTACAACAATGGTCCAACATAGTTGCCTAGACTGCTTTTTTGATGCTGCCACAAGTACGTCTTTCACTGTGTCTGGAGTTCTAGCTTCTAAATAGCTAAAAATAAGGGGAAAAGTATGCTAACTAAAGAGGGGGCTGGTAACTGAGCGTAACATAGAGTTGAAAGAGAGAGAAGAAAAACACATCAAATGTCTTGGAAATGTTTAGTTTTAGTATTCACCTAACTTCACCCTATTTTAGTAATTCAATATCCATTGCAATGGAGGTTTCTAAGGAAGCAGTGATAAACCTTACGAAAATCGAACAGAGGATATCACCTTAGTGAGCAGAACACCACCAAACCTATCCTTTCCCTATTAGCTGACTTCTGCCTTAAATTGCAAAATCACAAGGTAGCCCTGAACTTGGCTGCTCAGCATTTCACAGAGGTGCTCCCTGGCTCTCTCCACGTGTCCTTTCACAAGGAAGGTACATTCCAGCAGAGTCAACAATCTGTCTCCACTGTCAGAATAGATTCAAGGAGCCTCTTCTGTCCAGCTGTAGGGGCAAGTAGCAGGAAAGCTCTGCTCTATATATGAGACTACATTTCCAGCTGTCCCTGAGAGCAACCCATGAAAGGCTTCCTAAGAGACATTTCAGCTTTTCAAAGTCTCTTAAAATTAACATTTGTCTTTATTTATTATTAATTTAATTATACTCTTATACAAGACTTTTACACACAGGTTTTGAGAGGCTGAATACATTATTTATCACATTTTACTAAACCAGAATTAAAGTCTGTTTAGAAGGACACTGTTTTCAAGTTCTTCCTCCATACTTGCAGTTTTCCTGCAGCTCTTGCAGGTGCTAACAGGGAAAAGTACAAAACCAAGAAAAACCCTGTAGGTGCCTTCACCTCAGTGCCTTCTCTGCATTCTAAGGAAATATCAGGGAAATTTTCTTAAAATACCTTTTTTTTTTTTTTTGAGAAATTTCTCAGTGGCTACAAGTGAAAGGATAGCTTGTGAACAGTGAGTGCCTTAATGTTCATTGTTGCAATCAAATCTGGGATTCTGGTGAAGGTATTATCTCCTCATTACCCAGACTTCACCACACTTTAATTAGAGGAAAATAATTTGAGCATATCTCCTGCTACAGAAACAGCCTGTGCACTTTCCTTTACCAAAAGTCAAACTGTGACTTAGTTTGAGGAGTTAAAAAGGAAGATGTACATGAACTATGTTAGCTACCATCTCCAGACACTACAACTTGTTCCCTTACCAACAGCTGGAAAGCTCACTTGTTGATGAACAGCGATCAACCTTGGCCGACTTAAAATTCATCAGGAATAAACACAGGTCCTCTTTTTCCTGTGCTCATGAGCTTGGGGATCTCATTATTTTCAGAACATTCATTAAACTCTCTACTTACTCTAAAAATAGTATGGGGGGTTTTTTGCTGCTGAGTGACTAGTGGGCAGCTGCTTCATGTATTTATCCATTCCACAACAGAAGATCTGATAACTCTATGTACTCAGGCACTGTGTCTTCAAGAGACAGTTGTCATAAATAGACTCCACCTTATGGTATTTGACATTGTCAAAGCACCAATTAACAGCAATTAACTGATTCATCTTCAGGGCAACCCCATGAGCTAGGTAACACCGATATAATTAACACAGGAGTAAAATGAGATTTAGGAGTTAAGTCAGTTGCCTGGGCAGAGGCCTTCATGATCTAGTGGATTAGACATCTGCCTCTCCAACCAAAGACGTTGAGTCTAATCCTTTTTCTGACATTGATTTGCTGCATGACCTTATGGAAAGTCAATTAACTTCTCTGTTTCAGCTGCCCTAGAGATAATGATGCTTACCTACCTGGTGACACATGGGCGTTTGGAAACTGTACTAAATTATATTCCTAATGTATTCTTAGGGACTGTCAGTGGAAGAGGTGAAACTTTAAAGCTAGGAAGCTTTAATGTCCTTGCTATTCTATTTAATTCTTCCTCCCCATACCAGAAATAGCTTGGGGTTAAGATCAAATTTCTTGGGCTAAGGTGCTCCTAGTGAAACTGCTTCTGGCATCAGGAATTTTCATTACATCCAACAAAGTTATTTAGAGTACAGGTCAGCACTAGAATTGCAATGGAAAGTTATTTTAAATTTGGCCATGGAAGAAAGCAGCACCCTTCCCATGCTACCATGAGGTAATGAACAGACTGTCACAGCAATCCCCATCAAGCACCCTGGATTCAAAGGGAGCAGAGCTTGCTGCAGAGACTCCACAAGCCTGTGCTCATGCATTATCCCCAGTTCCCTCTAAATGAGACTTCTGCAGGATAATCTCTATAGGTGTCCTGACCCCTAGCAGGGATGCAATCCCACAGAAAAAGTACCTGCATACATGTACCTGTGGAGCAGAGCCACCTGACCTTGCCATCTTGGAGCAGTGGGGAGCTGTATTTGAGAGAAGGACAACTAAAACCTGCTCTGCTCATTTCATTAGGAGCTGTCCCTGAACTTCTGTCCCTTTCACCACAGGCCATAGAGTGTTAAAAAATGCCACTTCTGTAGGGGCATTTGAACTGCCCAGCATTTATCCAGGCTAGTGTCATGCACAGGTAACTTTTTATCACATTTTGTGTATTTGACTGGGCTTTTAATTATTTCTACAAAATATTCTGTTGCTATGTATCATGTTTTCTAGGCCCATAAAATCTCCCATAATTCTAATGTGGCAAGAAATCAGTCAAATAGGACATAAGAATTCATCATTTCCCTTTATTTATGTGAGAAAGATAAATTTTCCTTCTCTTCCATAATAAAGGAAATGATCAGGCACTTTTTGCCTTTTGTCTGCTGAATTATAGCAAACAGTGAACGCTCATGCAGCCAGAAAATTAATAGCCTGCTCCTGTCACTGCTGCAACACTGATCACTTCTCAGCATCCTTTCTGCTGCTGATCTGCCGTGTGCCAGCTCTTTCATTTCGCTGCCCTGCTCTCTTCATCCTCAGACTGCTTAGCACCAGTTTCTTCTCCGCCCTCCCAGCTCCATTGATAATGTGTTTAACATTTACTTTGATGCTATTCCTTAAGGCTTTTCGAAAACCTTTTTGAAAAGAAGACCATTAAAAAAGAAAGCCTTTAGGGAAAGACAGTGAGGAAAGCTAAAGCAGAAAGGGTGGGTGCTTATGTATCATATTCCCCTGTAGGCTTTGTCTTGCTGCAAGCCTGGAGGTGACTCAATGCAAACACATACAGCTGTAAATAGGGAATAAATATTGTCCTCTTCTAAAATACATCTGGACTAGTTCAATGAACCCTGATTTACTCGCTGCTACTTGTACAAACATATACATATTAAATCACAATAAATTGCTAGGGATCTGTCAGATCAGAAATACAGATATTCCCAAGGCTGAAAGACTGTCTCTAGCTTGTCCCTATATATTTACTTTTTGCAGAGGCCAGTGGTGTGGCTAGTACAGACCAAATGGTTCTGTGTCTACACACTGTGAACGAACTTAAAGATGACTGTAATACCTTACAAATGTAATTCTAGTGTTTTATTCTAAGCATGGCAAGGAGCATAAACTAAAACTCTATTCATCCCTCAAAGGCCTAAAATAGAAATCCTTAGTGCTGGTTTTGACACAGATTAAAATTACCTGTGTGCTAAGAGGTGATTAACATGTAACACATTTGGCACTAGCAGGACATATAATTACATTCAGACAGATTACTGGGCACTCCTTCTAAGCATTTGTAGCTTATCTTGTAATGTTATCTCATGCACTCACATGTTTGATTTGGATGCTTTTTTTTGGTCTTACTATATGGAGAGTTAGAGCCTGTACCTTACTGCACCTGATCTACTGGATACATCCATTTAACTTTAAGGTTGAGCTTCAGGGTCCTGCTGCATCAGGGTCTTTGTTTAAACATGTACGTTTTAGTATGGCATATTTTGCAAGATTTCCTAAAACTATACAACATGCCAGTTCTGTAGTCTAGACTAGAAATCATCAGATGTACCTTCATCTACTGATAGAGTAAACAATATGTAATAACAGGAAGGATAACTTCTTTTTCTTCATCTTAATAATTCTTTCCAGCAGTTTTTCTTTAACCTTTATATAAACAACTACAGTCTCCTGTGATATGTTTTCCCATTTTCAAGTTCAGAATTAAATGGGTGATTTGCATAAACCTTTTTTTACGTGCAATGGAAAGGTGTCTGGACCTTCAGATTTATATTGGTTTTGCTGTAAATTAATGCTGCTGTAGTCAACAAACACACTTGAACCTGCAGTGACCTTATAAAATACTGCTGGCTATTTGGGTGAAACAGAATCTATCTGGTTTGGAAGAGGGAAAGGAAATCAGTTCACCTTAAGTTTGGTAAGGTGGTATAGTTACTGTAAACAGTGTTTTTACTTCTTAGTATGATCACTAGAAGACAATGTATAGTCAGTATTAAATCAGGGCAGATACAGACGATAAAGGCAAAGCTTAATCTTGCTAGGATTAGTGACTCTAAATTGATACGGCTGAAAAACATTGCAAAATGCTGAAGTTAGGTGGCTTCAGGGGCTAGCAAAATGCCTTGCCTGGTAATTATCAAAAATCTTCAGAGACAATGATTGCACCTGGAGGCTCTGATTTGATTACCAAAACAAAAAAAAAAAAAAACAAAAAAAAAAAAAAGTCTACTGCAGTAGCCTCATTTGTACTTTAATTAAGAGCTTTGTTTTTAAATATAACCATCTGATTCCCTGGGGTTATTTTTAAAGTAAGCTTCTGGCAAGGCAGCAGCGTGGTGGATTAGAGGCTTGGAATTGAGGAAAAATCATCGTTCAGCATACAGTTTAGAATAATGTGTGCATATATACAAATACATGTGTATTAAACATCATGTAACAGGATACAGGACTGGATTTATTAAAGCCAAATGGAAAGATATTTCCTCTTTTAATATTCTAGATCTCTTTTAATATATGCGAGGCAGATATTGCACTGCAGTCTTATTCATGTAAATACCATAATAATTGCACATCAATCTGATCAGTCCAGTGAAAGCTCTGTTTTACTCCAAATGTAAAACCAAGTTATCAATTTAGCTGTCTGCATCTAGAACTCCATCTAACAGTGGCTGTTACACTTGATGTGGATATATAAGATGTATCACCCATCAACTCACTGTTTATCATGGAGTATGCAGGCATGAGTTGAAAAGCAGCAGGCCCAGATAAAGCATAGTCATGGAAAAGAAGTAGCAGGGTAGCAGCAAAGGGGGCAGAATGGGGATGCTAAAGAGCCATGTCAAAAGGAGAGGGCTGGGGGGAGGGGGTGAAAGATCTGTACAAGACATGTCTGAACATGAGAAGCCAGAAAACAGTATTTTTCTAGTTCATATTCCAGAAGAGAACTTACAGCTTCCAAATTTTAATGGGCAAGCATGTGCATCCATGGGGAAATCTTCAAGCTGCATGGGACATTCAGCAGAGATGGTCAATCTGTGGGGGAGTAAAAAGAAGAAAACACATAATATTTTTTTTCCCCTGTACATTTCCTTTAGGGCCCTCCCTGCTCTACATTAATGCTGACACAAATACGCATTTCCTGAAGGCTCCTTGCTCCTGCTGAAATCACAGCAACCCCCTGTTAAACTGAATACAAGATAAGCCAGGTAGACCACTCTCTGTGCACACCCTAGGCATTATCTAGCAACGCTGAGACATGTGAAATGATTTTATTTATGTAAGCTGTCCCAATAAGATCATTCTTTCTTATTAGCACCTGAAGAAACTCCTGTGATGGAGTTTCTGCCATATACCTGATACTTACCTGTTCTCTGTACATACTGCACAACTGGACTAGGAATTTGAGTCCTGGGCCAAATAGCACTGTTACAGACATAAAGAATCATTCACTTCATATGTACATGTAACTCTTTAAAGCCATTAAATAGATATTTATAGATAAAAGTATGTAATATAACTAATTATAGATACATATAAACTTATATATAATCAAGGACATATGGTTATCACTTTATATAGCACTAAAGTTAACTTTTGTAGAAATCACATAATCACATCATATGGAGTCCATTTCAGTTCAACACACTGTGAATTAACTGGGCATCTTGTCAGGCAAAAACCACAGGGTCATCTTCCACAGCATACTGCCTAGGAAAGCAATTCTACCCAATTCAGCCACTATATGGAAATATTTCATCTAGACTGGACATAGGAGTAGGGAAGGAAAAAACCCTTAGGCAAATATAGATGTTTCTCATGGATATTCTGCATGATTGACAGATCAGGCTGAAGAATAAGAATAGTCTGCGGTAAATTTCTGAGCAGTGCAATATCAGTTATATTGATATCAAATGCATCAAATATATCAAATATCTCAAGAGAGTCAAAACTTGCTTCTAGCACAAGGAGAATCTGTTTTGTTTAAGCCATTTTGATATTTGCATAATACAGATAGTTTGCTCAGGAAAGTGAGGATAAAAATCTCATTTTACCTTTTGAATATCTTTATAGCTTTCTGATTTTATGGTGTTATGTTATGGCAACCGCCCAGAGACATCCAGGGCTTTGCAGACTGCCTGTTGCTGGGGTGACAAGGGTTCTACTGGGGGGCAGCCTGGTTCCTTACCAAACTGTTGCATGGGGAGTGAAAATGTCCAAAGAAATCCACAACACTCTACTACCAGCACGCAAAAGTACACTTTCCTATCACTGCAGCAACATGGAGCCACATATACTGGCTATATATATAGTCACCACTTCTATCAGCATCCCAGAGTGCCATAAGAACTTCCATCCAAAGGGACTGTAAAGGGTAATAATCTGTGTACAGATGGCATAGTGCTCAGCCAGTCCAGTTCAGCACAACACGGTGATGCCTTGCCAGGGCACTACAGCTACACAGACAATAACGTGGGGGAAACAGCTCCACTCTGCTAACACACAGAAATTCTGGAGCTGTACCAAAGGCTGGAAATGGCAAAATAAGCACAGAAAATGCAACAGTATCATTGGCTAGAGATCATATTCTGAAGATGAGCTGGGAGAAAGGAAGAGAAAAAGGCAAAATGCACACACTAATAGAAAATGTAAAGATAATATGCCAGCAATCCAAAGAAAAAGAAATCCAGTTCAGAACAAAAAAAAAAAAATTACCATTTGGTAAGAACAGACAGGAGGGTACAATATAGAAAAGAAATTACTGAGGCCTGAGATATCTGCACTTAAGCAAAACTGTTCTTGAGCTTTATTTTTGTAGAAGATATTTTAAGATCACTCAGATATCTAGTCTGCAGTGGAGACTGCCCTCAGGCACCAAAGCCATCAAAGCCAAAGTTACCAAGAGTGGTGTGTGGATTAATTTAATAAGCTTGTTCTAGTAGTAACTTGCCCAGAACTTACATCCTTTTCCCAAAAATCACTCTAATGGGGTGAAAGCAAGGCTGCCATCCCTCCAGTGTATCATTTTGTTTTCCGTCTTAAGCACTGCAAATTTAACCTTCTTGATAGATTCAGGAGCTTTGCTCCAAGAGCCCATAAGAAAGCTGGTGTGTTTTGTTGCAGTCCATCTCCTGTCTCTTTGTCTACCAACAGTTTAGGCATGTAATTTCAGAGCTGCAGCTTGACAGCAGTTTAATATACACACTTGTCATCTACAAATATCGAAGGAGGGGATGCCTATATCCATCTTACAAAAACAACAGGTGTAGAATCAGGAAGTGAAGGAATATTCAGTGCAGAATTATGCATAAGACCTTCTGTTTCATCTTGCTGTCCTATGAATTGTATCTTGCTGCCTGCATCTCTGGAAATAACCCTTGTGTGTAATGAGGAACGTTGTAGACATTCATCAACTATAAATGTGTAAGAGAAGTGAAGATGAGTTGCACAGAGACTGTGACCTAGTGGAATTTAATTAAAACCCTCCAGAAATTATTTTTGCCTGTCTTAAATAAAAGGGTAGCAGATAAGGCTGGAGGGCATCTGGCTGCCACTACCTGACACAGAAGCTGCAAAGACTCTTATGGTGCCAGGGCTACTTCTCTGTCCCCCCTGATTTCCTCAACCAGCAAAACGCAGAATATCCATTAAAAGGGTCTTGTCTGCTACAGTCTTCTGGGTCTAGCCTGGGGATAGGGAGAATAAAGTTTAGGAGTTGTTAATGTGCTTGGGGACAGCCTTTCCTTTCATTAACAGGAATTCTTTGGATAAGAAAGTTCCTTTTGTGCTCTATCAATGATTTTTGCATGCTTCTTTCCTTTTCCCATGTCTCTATCCTAGGACCACTCCTAGTCTGGCCATCTTGAACAAATTACCTAGCTTTACCTATTTGTTACATGTTATTAAGAACTATGTAGTTGAGACACTTAGGTGATTTTTAAGTGCTCAGTGAACGCTCTCCTAGAAACCGCTTATAAAAGCGTGCATTACTAGAGGCTTTTGAAGTGTCTTGTAATGGCCAATGTAACAAAAAACTTGACAGAAAACTTGTAAGAAAACTTGACTGTGGGTTCTGATTCACAGCACAAATGTCACCACTCTGAATTTATGTAGGTGCTCTGTGCCCAACAGGAACTGCTTTTTGTAACTTGTGTGGGGACCTGAAAAACAAAGTCATTCAACTGACTCCTGGTTCAAAGAGACTGGATTTTCTACTGCATACAGAAATAAAAGCAGCACAGCAGACATCTACACTCTGGGGTCTGGAAGCATGGGTTGTTGCATACAGATTTGCTCTGAGATGCAGAGTACAAACTATATATTCAGATCATAGCCCCAGGAGTCTCAAAAAATTGATATCTGGGTTGAGTCCTTCAAATATCACCTGCAGTGATATTTGCACACTTTGGCTTTTAACATTGTGATAAAGCTTAGGGACCCTTTCCATATTCTAGTTTACATAGCTGATTATTATGCAGTCCTTGCTCACAGCCAGCATGGCTTCATGCTTATCAAACCCAATTTTCTTCAATGACAAGGAAACCCATCTAATTGATCAAGGGAAGCCAGCTGATGTCATCTTTTTGGATTTTCACAAAGCTTTTGCCACTGTCTCTCACTGTATCCTTCTGACAGAATATCCAGCACACAGCTGGACAAATACATCACATGAGGAGCGAGCAATTGGCTCAGGGGTCGGACACAACAGGTTGCAGTGAATGGGATGACTTGAGACTGAGGACCTGTCACTAGTGGGGCTCTGCAGGGCTCTATCTTAGTTCCTGTGCTCTTCAACATTGTTGTGAATGACTTGGATGCAGGACTGGAAGGGATGCTAAGCAAGTTCACAGATGATACAAAACTGGGAGCAGCTGCTGCCTCCCTTGAAGGCAGGGAGGCCCTGCAGAGAGACTTCAGCAAATCAGAGGGCTGGGCAATCTCCAACAGTATGAGGTGCAACAAGGCAAGGCACCAGATTCTGCACCTGGGATGGGGCAGGATGTATGGACAGATTGGGGAATGAGATGCTGGAAAGCAGCACCATGGAAAGGGAAATGGGGCTTCTGGTCAACAGCAAGCTGACCATGAGTCGTCAGTGTGCCCTGGCAGCCAGGAGGGCCAGCCCTGTCCTCGGGGGGCATCAGGCACAGCATTGCCAGCTGGGCAAGGGAGGGGATTGTCCTGCTCTGCTCTGCACTAGGGCAGCCTCACCTTGAATATTGTGTGAAGTTTTGGGCAGCACACTGTAAGAAAGATATTAATTTATTAGATAGCATCCAAAGGAGGGCTATGGAAATGATGAAGGGCCTTGAGGGAAGCTGTATGAGAAGTGGCTGAGGGAAGCCTACAACTTCCATGAGAGGAAAAGAGGAGGGGTAGGCATTGATCTTTTCTCTGTGATGACCAATGACACAGGACTTGAGGGAACAGCCTGAAGTGGTGTCAGAGGGGTTTCGGGTTGGGTATCAGGAAAAGGTTCTTCACACAGAGGGTGGTTGGGCACTGGAACAGTCTCCCCAGAAAAGCAGTCCCAGCACCAGCCTGACAGAGTTCAAGAAGCATTTGGACACGTGGTGTGATTCTTGGGAATGCTTCCATGAAGGGGGAATGGCACTTGATGCTCCTTGTGGGTCCATTTCAACACAGCATATTCCGTGATTACAACAAAATTACTCCCAGTTTGCATTTATTTAAGGAAAAGAAAGGAGGCCTGGGCATGCATACATAAAACAGTCTTTGCCTACTCTGTGGTGACTCCAGAATGATCTTGCTGTGCCCAGTGCAGCACAATTATCAGAGCTAGAGACAGTCACCAAACCAGGATTTTTCTGTCACAGCATACACATTGCTCAAAAGGCAGTTCTTTCCAAGAGAAGCATTTAAAAGCTCCCCCCTTCCACCATCATTCTGTCACAATAAAAGCCCTACGGGATTAGTTTCACTCAAATAGGGTCTATGACAAGACTATAAGCGGCTGTTAAAGGTCTTTTGCAATAGGAGAATGAAACTGATTTTATTGAAAATAATGGTAAAATTCTCCCTGACTTGAATGGGGACTATTCACCCAAAAACATAACAAACTCTGATTATAGTTGCCCATTTTTAATGACAAAATTTTGTTTTCATAATGCTCCAAATACTCACACTGCTATCCAAGTGTTAATCAACCAACAAAATGCTATTGTGTACCTTAACTATCTGAAAAAAAATAATTAGGTCTACAAATTATTTAATCTATCACCTATAATTGTACATGAAAGCTTTATCAAAGCTTCATTATGTATAGCCTTTACTTTAAGAACATAAAGTGATTACTGATGTTCTGTTTCAAGACACATAAACAAATATCTAAGAAAAGCACAATTCAAGTAGCAAGACTTGTTCAGTTCAGAAAAGTCACCTTCAACCGTTTCCACTGGGGAATTAAGCACGACAATGCTTTCAAGAGATTGCTCCTTTTTAGCAAGAGGGAAAAGAAGGAGGTGTTAAAATCAAGGATGCAGCAAGGAAATAAATTCAGATAGTAGGGAGGCAGACATTTGGAGTAAGTATGCTTCAAGGTGAGGTGAGAAATCCTCAGCAGCAGTCCCCAAGACAGGAGGCACCCTGTCCTGCAAGACCCTGTTTTAGGTCATTGCAGGGACACCCCAGCTGTTCCCATGATGGCTCAATGCAAGGAGCATCTGTTCCTGCTCGTGGGTAAAGAGAGGGGGGACTGAGCGTTCTTCTACCCTGTAAGTGCAGGAAACGTTTTCCAACATATTATCTGCAGCTGCCAGGCAGGAGGTGAGGGCAGTCACCTGCCCAGGGAGCCACAGACAGCTGCAAAACTTGCTTTTGCTTATCAGCTACTAACTTTAATATGAAAACAAATTAAAACAGAGAGCTCTAGATTGAGAGAGGAGTAGAAAAGCAGAGTCACCAGCAGCTTTTGGGAGAATTTCATTCAAGAGAAATGTCGAATAATAAGAGTTACAGATGAAGGGGACACAGGTAAAATTTTGTTGGCATTAAGGTACAATGGCCAGAGAGATATGAAGTTTTTCTGCCTATTTGCACTAATCCCCAAACCAGCTCCATCTTCTTAGTTATTTATTTCTGTGCACTACCCTTAACCTTGTTTAAAGGGAGCATTTAAGAGCTGTGCTTTGACCACCCCTGTTCTGGCAACCAGTACCTGCTATGGGGCTCTGGTAAGCCCAAGTGCCCTTCCCAGCATGTGACCAGCCATTTTCCTTAATAAAAGGCAAAATATTTGCTCAAAACTCACCTTAAACCTACCAGAACATATCTCCCCAACATGCCAAAAAGGAGTTAAGTGGATCCAGGCTATATCCCACTCCAGTGGGTTTTTTGGGTCCCTGAGAAGGGAGACTTCAGGGTTGGGTTAGACCTTTTTCAGGAGCCAACTCCAGGAGAAGCTTCCCGAGGTACCTGCTCCAGCAGGACCTCAGCAGAATTATTTGAGCCCTTGTGGTATGCCCTCTGACACGCTTGGGGCCAGGAGAGTAATAGAGTTAATGGTTTGGGTTGTTTTTTCAAACTGTGAACACATGGTTAGGTTTGTGAAATTATTCATTTGACCTTGACTGATGAAACAACCATTCAACTGTTCTCCCACTGTGATGTCTTGGGAACACTTCAGTAACCAAACCTCTATTTCTTTCTAAAGGTTTTAAAGCAAGACTTGTTTCAGGCCCCAGCACAGTAAGTGTGTAGTCCGGGGAACTGATGTTCCTGGAGTAAATGTAACATGTGCCAGTATAAGCATATATATACATATATATATATATACAGGCATATTTATACACACACAGACACACAAATATATATGAAGACCTTCCTTGGTTCTGAAGCACTTGCCATACAGTCCTAACAAACCCTGTTGGTGGTAGTGGGTTACAGAACACCACACAGGGGTGTTAGAAAGTGGACTGCTGTTCAGCCATGGAAACACAGGGGCTATTAGAGTCACCCTGAAACATGCCCCTGGCTGGGTGATTGTCTGCAGCCTGGCTCAGGGGGAGAGAAGTGATTATTCTTAGTGAGTCAAACACTGCTTTGTTCATGGATTTCCATCACTTTGGGAGAAAAAAGGCCAAAATACAGATTCAGGGCCTTGATCTGCATGTCCATGTGGTATGTGGAAGCAGTTCACCACTGCTTCCTACTTACAAACACTTATTTCTTTGGAATACACCAAATAAAGTGAATAGAGAACAGAAAGTTAAGCTAAGACTAGAGTGAGGTGGTCTGCAGAAATTTATGTCTTAGCCCTTTACCTGTCTTTTACCTTCATAACCACTCTGCCAGAATACTACCATGTCCCAACCTTCCTGTGATGCTGACATGTGCTACCACTATGTGGCAACAAAATTTCCCTTAAAATGCTACAGGGAAGGGACTATGTTAGACTAAGAGCTCCAGTCATTGATGCTTTTGGGAGTTGTGAATACATAATTCAGATGCACGGTGAACTTGACAGCAAAACTCTCATTTTAAGCAAACAAAATCCTCAGCATAGCTTCTACTGAAGTGTGAAACAAGACTTTAATTGCCTAGATGAACTGTGCTGAAGAAAAAGTTATTGTGATATGATCTGAGGTGGCAGAATTGATCTCAAAAGCTGTGCCACTATAAGAATGACCTCTCTGAATGTGGAGTAACTTAACATACCCAGAGCATACTCTTAGACAGGGGCAGGGGAGACATTCAGCCTCTAGACACAGGAAAAACAGAAAAAGGCAATGAAATAACCAATAGGACACACAAATTACATTATATGGATTTGGGAGGTTACAGAATGAATCACAAAGCAGATGTTCATAGTAGGGGTAACACCTTTCATTCCCCAGTAATGGATGAAGCAGTGAGTTTATGCTTATCCAACCTTGCCATACAAGTAACCTAATGAAGTCCATAGGCAAGGTAGAACTTGCTGGGAAAAGCTCTGGATTTTAATCAGACTAATTGGTGCAGTAAAAACCCCAACCTTTTTGACAGACAATTCCTTTTTCAGGTTCTCTTCCTAAAAACTTTACTTTCCTAAAGAAACTTTAGATCAAAATGGCCATGCAGCTCTAAATGCTCTGCACAGTATCATACCCATCTACTGGATAGTTTCACTTAAAAACTTCTCCAAGCTTTCTCGTTATGGTCCCTTATCCATGATGAATTCTGTTTTGGCACGCCATGAAAAAAGGCTTCCAAACTTCTTTGCAGCAGCTTCTTTTTTTAGCGAATTCTTGAATTGAAACTCAAATATCTAACTAGCTCTAGTAATGCTGAGAAGCTGATACAGTTGTTGATTCAGGTGAAATGAGAAACAACATCTCAACCAGCCCACACTTCATTTTGCCAGGCCACACATTCTCCAAGTCTGCCCATGCTACATATTTTGACTATAATCTCCTTACCTGCATGGCTTTTTTGACAGCATGTTCAACGAGGAGCTAACTGCAATAAGTACAGCTGTTCTTGAAGTGCTGAGTAACACTGAACTATGAGCTTCTTTTTGGCTCTCAAAAGAGGCCAGTCCCAGTTACTGGCAGAACCAGCCAGCAACAGCAATTCCTGGTGCCAGTCAACTGCACATCTGATCTTTGCTTTCAGTGGAAGAAAACCCAAGCACAGGAGAAAGAAGAGAGCATAGAAAGCACACTAAATTATGAAGGCTAAGGACTGTGAGGGACACAGTGCAGTCATCCTACAATTTTGATATCACCTTAGGTAGGTGATATCAAAAATATAAAATTAGGCAAGTTGATCAGAGCAGGTTTTCTGACTGTCCAAAAGGGCTTTTGTTTTTTCCATTTCTGCCTGTCAATATGGCAGGTGTTGCCCTATGGATGAAGGGCACACTGCACATTCTTTTGCTTCCTCCCAGTTCACACACCCGTTATATTTCTATGGACAGGCATAAACTACATGAAATATTTTCCACTCAGAAAAATTATCTGGATTTAGAAAGTAAAGGTGGGGGGAGGGATGAGGACCAGACACCAAATGGGCAGTACCAGCCCATTTGGGCTCTCTCACATCTAGATGGGGATGCACAGACATGGCAGGGTAGGTAAGAAGGATTATGACTTGGCAACCCAAAACACAGAACTAAAATCTTTGGTTATTTTCCACAGTTCAGACCTAGAGCTCAAAAACATCACAGTTTCCTTTCAGCCACTTGCATTTAACCCCAGCTTCCTCTTATCCATCTCAGGTCCACCTCCAAAGTCACTCATCATAACCTCCTGTCTTTTGTGCATCATTGATGCTTCTCACACCTCTGCAAAAGAGGGAAGTAGTGATTGGGATGGGAAGGTCTTTCAGAGGGAAACATGCACTTCCCTATTATATACGTACCTATATGAAGAAGGTTGTTTAGCCATCCAAGCAGGATGTTATTATCTGGGGTTTTTTGCTTTACTTCTGAAACGCTACATCCTCCTGATCAATACAGTCATGAAGGGCCAGATAAAGGGTCAGACTGTGGGTTTTCAATGCTCCAGGAAAAGAGCCCTATGATTTCTCAGCTGTTTAACACCACAAATAGCCATTAAACAGGCCTCAATTTACCATCTGTTTGCTATTTATACCACCACCAGTGCTAGCATCTGCTACAGCATAATCACCTGTTTGTTACAGTTCAACCTCAGAGAAGGAAGGGCCAAATCTCCTAGTGATATTTGTTTCTTTAGCTCCTCACAAGGTGCACTATATTCCCTCCCACCCCCACCTAGACAAAAGTGGAGGACTGAACCCAATTTATGTGTGTACTGATGCGCTATGCTTGCACAACCTTGGGCTTTATGTTGCACAGAGAGGAAACTCTCTGAGTCCTCCACAAAACAGCTACAGGACCAGCTGCTGGCCAGAACATCCCATAGGTTTAGGTTGCTGGCACACTGCCCATTTCCAGGCTATAGAAGTATGGATGTGGAAAATAAAAACCAAAGGAAATAACTAAGATGGGACTCATGTGACTAAACAAAGATAACAGTTATGTTATACTCCTTTGTCTGCTACTGTGGGAAAAAAAAACAACCTAACAAGAACCCCCAAAGTGTGAATGGAGAGAAATAAGCCTCTTTTAACTTCACTACTAAAGTAAACATCTGAAATAACGTAGACTTCAAACTCGGTAAGAAATTCTCCCACCTGCACTGGGAGCAAATCTGCCAAGAGGCTCGGCTGCAATCACCAACATTAGAGATGAACAGAATTAGGTGAATCTCACCCACCCTGCCTGGTGCATTACACCACAGTGTATTTTGGATTACTCATTGGCAGTTGGATGTTTCAGCACAAATATAATATACTTCAGAGGATGGTAATTCTGATTAAGCAGATGAAGATATTAATTTCAGTCTAAGTGAAATGACCAGGGAGTCCACTGTAATGTTATCCTCCCCTAATAATAAAAGACATCAGAGCCCAAACAATTCTTCAGCATCTACCAGGTACTTTCAAAGCTCTCAGATTCAGAAGTAGATTGGGCAGAGTCACCAAAGCATCCCTGGATGCTTGGGGGGCACCTGTCAGGGCACTCCTCCCTTCCAGGTTCTGTTCAGTCACCCCCATCCATGCATGCCAGTCCTGTTGGTTCATGCCTGTAAAGCAGGTGGAACATAAAGGAATCTGGCAGAAATTGTGCCAGCTAACCCCAAAGGGAATCTGGGTCTGCCTCTGAGCTCAGCACAGATCTGGAACTAAAGCTGTACCTTCTGTAGCTCCTCAAAGTCCAAGCAAGCATCCCCCCTCATTCAAGGACATGCCGGTTCTGGTTTGGGTTTTGTCTTTTAATCAATTCTGCCCTTGCTGTGCAAGTTCCCGTCTCTGTGATGGAGATCTCAGTGGGGCTCTGCTCACTTTTATTACCAGCAGAATAGGCCATTGTCACACAATCTACATAGGGACTATATTTGGACAGGGACTATAATTGCCCATTTTGAATGGAGTACACCAGTCTCCTCTGATGCCTTTCTCTTCCTGTGAGTAACTCCAGCCCTGGATTTTTCAAAACAACAAATCCTGGTTCCTTGAAGGACAACTTTTGAGAAATAGGGCAATATGCAATCAAAACAGAGCGATGGGAACCAAGAGACTTGGTGTTTAAACAAGGATCCTGCTGCTATCCTCAGGGAAGGGCCCTTCACTTCACATATCCCTATTTTCTCTCACTCCATCAACATCTGAATTGACGAAAAGCAGCTGAGAGTCCTTGCCACCACGGCAGTTTTTTATCACTCTGCAAGATACAGTCCAATGTAAAGAAATTACTTTTTTTTTCTTCCAGCTTCAGGCAGTTTGAAGCTTGAATACAAAAGAAAATGCAGCAAGCCTAACACAGGGAAAGGAAATGTGAATTTGTATGTCTTCATAATTTCTAATTAGTTTTGTAATATTTATACAATACCTAAAAAGTATTGACAGATCTCTTCTGGTAGACGTAAATAAGAAACATGAAAAAAACCACATTCAGATTGAACAGAAACATTCCCATATAGACATCTGGCTGATGGAAAACTGAGGATTCATTTTCAATCATAGATTTGCTGGTCACTTGTTGCTCAGGGGCACACTAGCAAACCTACGTCTGGCAAAGTCAGAGCTTGAGAACTCACACGTTTCTCATAGAATGATTTTCCCTTAAAACAAACAAACAAACAAACAAACAAACAAACAAATCCTGGCTTTCCCATTAAAAGTCTTGAAAGCAGCATCATATCTTCTGGTCAGCTGGTTTTATGATCAGTAGCTCTAGAGCATAAAATGGTTAGATTCCTAATCCAAGTCCTCCATGGGAGAGCAGAATTTGTGCTAACATGCACCCAGGACATGTGTTCACTTGCACAAACAATTTTAACGCTGAGTGCTAATGCAAGAATGAATATTTTGAGCCTAGGTAAGCCTGTGTGTGCCCCACAGCAGAGCAAGCAGCGAGGTTATGCTGCCATCAAGTGGACGCACATTGCTGAACTGTAAATATTTTTCTGGAGCAGTAAAGACAGCAGTATTTCAGGGCTGTGCTAAAAAATTTGGAGTTTTTTTAACACCATGCTCAAAAATGTCTGCATTCTCCAGCTGGTAAATTATTCATATGCAAATTATTGGGACAGATTTTACTGTAAACTCTCCCAGGTTCTCTGGCAACCTTCAGTCTCCATAATAACGTGGGAAAAATCTGTTTGTGCACTCCTCAGATATATGACTATGCCTTGTTTAAAATCCCAGATTATATCAGAGGCGTGGAAGCCTCAGTGGCAAAGAAAAAGGGATTTGGGGTCCTTTCAAATTGGCAGTGAGAATGGGGCTCTAAGGAGTGCCCTTGTGATGGCACAAGAAAAGTTTTTCACCATTTACAAGCTGACAGAAAATCATTAAAAAATGTGTAAAAGCTGCTGGCAAAAAGTTAATTTATGGTCCAAAAGTTTAGCTCTAGTGAGCATGCTCTACTTCATACAATTTTTGGCTTCTTCACAGCATTTTTTTCTGGCGTTCTACAGCAAAGTTTATCAAAGCCAATTCCCACTGAGCAAAAAAAAATTCAGCTCACTGAAACATGATGGTTCTCTTCTTAGCCTGAAAATGTTGCTTAAATCACTGTTTCAATTTTTCAGAATAAACGAATTCTATACTTTTTACACTATTTATTTCTCAGATAAGATAAACTAAATATATTTTAATTTTTTAAAAGGAAAGAATCTAATTTTTACCTCGATTCACAAAGCTATTTTCGGTGTATATTACTGAAATATGAAGTATGTTTTCTAGTGCTTTTTATACCAGCGTTCCTACTAAAAAAAGTAGTAAAAAATTTAAAACTGGAGCTACAGCCAATACTCCCCTCTAGGGGCAGAAACAGAATTTGCAGCGTTCCATTCAGGAGCGCTTCACTTGTAAATCACATTAGCCAAATAAAACTAATAGGTCCTCCCAAGTGAAAGACAACCAGAATTATTAAGTCATTCCCCACAGAGAACACTGCTGTCTGTGAAATCTGTCTAGAGGATGTGTTGTGTTCCTATACTCACACAGAAGGGCTTTAATGCCTCACATGTACAGAAGCCCATTTATCAGATTTCCCTAGCAACACACATCCCATCGACTTCTGACCCAGACAGCGTCTCACCAAATGGAATATGTGAGGTGTGTGTTTTTCTTTATAAGTAAACACTTGTGTCATGGAAACGTATGTCCTGACAAGTGCTAAAGCTGGAAGTTTGCTCAGCTGATCATACCTGGTATATTTGGAAGTGAAATAGGATGGGAGGTCAGCATTGGCTCGGCTGCTTTCCTCCCCTTCATTCAGGCAGCCAGATGCAAGGTTGCAAAAGCAATTCAGGCATCTCTGTCAATGACAGAGGGTCCAATCCTCCCCACACAGAATACTCCTACGTACAGTCTGGGAAGCTCGCAATTCCTCCTTGGAAACGAGGAGAATGCAGAGCTAACAGAGGGTTGTCTACACATCCCCAGATCCTGAGAACTGAGTAAGCCTGATGGGAGCTACAGGAACTGGGGCTCAAGCCTCAGCTGAAACTCAGTACTTCACAACACACTAGCACTGCGACAAGCAGCTCCCCCCCAAAAAGCCCAGTGCTGTCTCTCTTCTCAAAGAAAGCCATCCTAGTAACTCTGCCAGCTGTTACCTTTGTTAGGACACTCAAGGAAGCTGAAGGGGCTGGCTCCTTGTCACAGTCACCTCTGAACAGGTTGGGATGGGATCCTCAAGCCACCCTGCCGCACAGAATGGCTCTGCTTCTAAAGGAGCACAGCTCCATGCATGTTACAAAAGCAGGCTCCTGACTCATGTTTAAGCAGAAGGGCATAGACACTTTAAAGTTTTCACTTGTAATAGTGGAAAGCAAGCTGTTTTAAAAGCTTTGCACTCTGTTTCTTATCACATATACCATGGTTAGCCGAAATTCTATTTCCACAGACGATATTCTAACAAAAAAAAAGTTATGTTGCATATTTTTTTTGTTAAAAAAGCATTCTGTTCTTTCTGTAATCTAAAAAATCATCAATCCCCAAAAAATCAGGGGAAAAGGAGCTGAGTGGGATGTTGAGAAAGTCTGTGTCACATCCATATTTTTTCTCCAGCTGCATATGCTGAGCTTTTCCTCAGTAGGGTACCTGTGGCATCTGACAACACTGTGTTATTTTCACCAGAGAGACACCTTGACAGAGTAACTCAGATTCAGTGATGGGCTTGCCTAGGTCTAGTTCACCCAGCTCTCACTCTGCTAGCTGTGGTGGCTTAGCTCCTCACCTCATGAACCAGGGCTTCACTGCATTTAACACTGCAAAAAACAGTGTTTGAACAGAAATTGTGCAATCTGCCCCAGAACGTCATGTTTTTGCTCCAGGCTTAATCTGGACTTCATTTACACAAGTAATTCACACAGATAATTGGGAATTGCCGCTGCTGCAATCTCTAGAGTGGGACTTATGCCATCCATGCAGCAGTGGGACTGGTTTTAAGGCTGGCATTACTATTTTTTTTGGTGAAGTTTATCTGATAGCTATTTGGACTTTTAAGTGTGTCCATGCATCCTTACATTTTTTGGTTTATTATTGTGGCAATCACTGATTTGGGGCTAGTAAGAACAGCAACACACATAGCAGAAGAGAAAATAAGGATGGTTTTTCCTTCGTTTAAACATGACTTCCATCCTGTCTTTTTAGTGCTAATGCAGTTACAGCTGGCATGGTCTAAAGCTGTAAGGACATATGTAAGGATACCCTGTATCTCCTTTTCCTTCCAGAAGAAGGGATTAAAGACTAGGCTCAAAAAACTCAAACATGTCTGAAACATCTGAAATAAAACCTGGGAAGCTCCAGGTCGCTGTGTACAGAAGCATAACCCTCTTGAGCCTCAACAAGTCTTAACCAGTAGGCCCGTGAGCGAGCCTGGGACTCACCCTCCCAGCGTGCAGGACTGTGTGGCCCCACAGCAGGACACAGCACTGGCCAGAGCTCAGCTCCCCACACATGGCTGGGGGCTGCCTGCTTAGAACCCAGGCACCTCAGTGCCCAACTGCAGGCTCCTGAGCACTTCACTGGGTCTCGGGCACCACTCTGGGCTTGTTTATGGAAAGTTCAGAATAACCCTTTTTTGCTCGGTAGGTTTATCTTTTTATCTCTTTTTCAAGTTGTCCATATGACTATGGTCTTGGAGAAAACCCTGTTGAAGATAGACAGCAGTCTTAATTACTACAGGCTAATTACCGTTAATGAGGAAACTGCCATACACTGATGTGGGATTTTTCCTGAAAAGAATATCAGACACCTAAAATCATTGATTTTATATCTTCTATCTACATTACGCCATGATGATTCTTGGCAGTATACTCAAATCAGGAGAGGAGTCTGTGATCTCTGAAGATCTGCAACACCCATTTGCTTCTCTGTAATATAATGTTCCAGCTTTGTTTGCAGGATTGTACTTGCTAAAGCAGCTTCACAGTGCTGCTAGCTTATGTCATTTATCCCTATGATCATTTGCCTTTTAGCATTATTAGTCAAATTAATGAAAAAATAATTTAACAAAAGCTCCAAGGGTTCAAAATGTACTGCCCCAGAACAAAGTCTCAGTTTCTGGTTTTGGATACTGTTCTCCTGCAGTCTGCACTATAGCTGCAAACACAAACAGTAAGAGAGAACAGATCATAAAAAAGCTGAACTGAATCATCAAATCTGTTGAGAATATGCTTTCCATTTAATCAAAAGAAATAGTTAAGCACTAGCACTATTCAGAAGCTACAAATTAATTTGTACTTGAAGGCTATAATTACATTTTCCATTTTTCTTGATATTCACACAAATATGTGTGAAAGATTGGTTCCCTGGCTCTACTAGGAGTGGGGAAAGTGATGCTCCCCACAAGTAATTTTAGTTATCAGGGAATCAGCACCAGAAGAAATCGACCCTGGCTATTACCTCATGGTATACAGCAGAGTGCCATCATCCTCCAGGCGCAGAAGTTTGTTTGGGGTTGTCATGTTGTGAGCAATAGACTTCTTGCCATTGTGGAAAAAAGTGTCTGGGGTCCAAATCTTGCTGGCGAGCAAGTTGTTAAGAGGGAGGCGTTGCATAGGTCCTTTGAATCGCAGCCTTTCATCTTTCCAGCTTTGTCGGAAAAAAACGTCAATGGTGTATTCCTGGCACAAAGAAACACTCGAGGTATTGCAGGATTGGAATAGAAACAATGGTTCCAAAATGACTTCAGCAAAGTAAATACAACCAAGCTGGCAGCCACATGCTAACTTACCATTTCTGTGTCTGACACAGGACCAAAACTGGTAACATAGATGTCTGTTTTCACCTGAGTTATTCTCTCTGTAATAAACATAGGCTCTGCATTAGTAATTGCTTTAAAATGCAAATACCTACTGGCAACGCTTTTTTTTCCTATTAATTCCTGAATCATTCAAAAATCGCCAAAAGATTGAAATTAAGAGCATGCTTGAGGAGGCATTTCATCCTGGATCAAATGCAGTTGTTGACCTTTGGGAGTCCAGGCTTTGTTCTTGCAATCAGAAAGAAACTGTCCCTTCAAGGGTGCATTTCCTCTGTCTGACAGGTTTTGATCATAGAAACACAGAATGGTTTGGGTTGGAAATGACTTTAAAGATCATCAATTTTCAACCCCTGAGGGCATGGACACCCTTGACTAGATCAGGGTGCTCAGAGCCCCATCCAACCTGGCCTTGACCACTTCTAGGGATGGGGTATCCACAGTTTCTCTGGGAAACCTGTTCCAGTGCCTCACCACCCTCAAGGTAAAGAATTTATTCCGAATACCTAATCTAAATCTACCCTCTTTCAGTTTAAAACCATTACCCCTCATCCTATTACTGCACTCCCTGGTAAAGGGTCCCTCCCCATCTTTCCTCTAAGCACCTTTATGTCCCCCCAGTGCTTTCTCTTCTCCAGGCTGAAGAACCCCAACTCTCTCATCGTGCCTTCACAGGAGAGGTACTCCAGCCTTCTCATCATCTTGGTAGCCTCCTCTGGACACGCTCCAACAAGTTCATGTCCTTCTTATCTTGGGATTCCAGAGCCGGATACAGCACCCACAAAAGCAGAGGGGAGGAATCTCCTCCCCCACCTTGCTGGCCACTCTTCCTTCAATGCATCCCAGGATGCGACTGGCTTTCTGGGCTGTCAGTGCACACTGCCAGCACTTATGTAATACCTACCACAGGATGAGATGAAGTGTATCTTGGAAGGACCTACTCCCCTCTGCTGGCTTGGGTGATCTGCCTGATTTCAGACCTCTATCAGAGATGTCCGAAGTTAGGTCAAATTATTTCTACCCTCAAGTCTCTAAGTCCTTCTGGCATCTTTTCAAATCCAGGTTTAATTTAATTTAAGGGCAGAAATTTCAGAAGTTCGTTATATAAGATAAAAAGCATTCAGCCCTATTTTCAAGCATCTCTGTGTAAAGTGAGAGGAGAAGGAGAGAAAGGGATGAAAGCAATGTGTTGGTCTCAAAAGAGGAAGGGGTGGGGGTAGCCAGATTAAAAAAGGGCCAGGAAGAAACATAACAGATGGTTTACACATGGGTAGAAAATGAGAGAAATCTGGGGGAAAGAGAGCTGAAGGAGGGCTCAACAAGGTTAGGATGGCAACCACTATTCACATGCTACAGTTTTAAAATAGCTGCTGTAGAGGTTATCAAAAAGACATATCAATACAGATTTGCTGTACTTGTCTAAATATGGATGGTTTGGGGATCTGTTTTTAAAAGAGATATGCATTACCAACATAATTTTATACAGGCTGACCAGTAAGGGAATCTTGCAGCAACCTGCTAGCATAATGTCTTGCTCATCTTAGGAAGTACCAGAAAGAAAAACCCAAACTGTATTCAATTACAGAAAAAAATGTATCACAGATGCTCTCCTAAGCCAACCTCAGACGACCTGAGTGACTGAAAGAACACGACTTTCAGTAATCTTTTTCTTGTGCCCCATCTGCTAGGAGACAAATCTGCTTTCTGGACTTAGTTTAGTTAATCAAACACAAGTCCCTTGCCACGGCCAGGAGCAGGTAGCCACTTGAGAGGGCACCACTGGGACGATGGTCCCGTCCAGCAGGGGACCGGCCGAGCCAGCGCGTTCTCCTACCTCCCAGTCCCGGGCGCAGTCTGTTGTCGTAGCCGTCCAGCAGACCGTCCAAGATCCTGGTGAATATAGTGATGTTATCATTGGCCTCCTCTTTCACTGATGGTGTTGGCGTTTGTGAAAAGCTGTTTTGCGCAAACAAAAGGAAACGTGTCAAAAGTCATGCTGGTTTTGAGGGGTTTCAGTCCCAAGGGAACTTTGTGATGGAGCCTCCAAGGTTCTGTCCTCTCCTGCTGGTCCTGAATAGCACAGGGAGCTGCAGCCTTTATTTCATCATTAGTGTAAACTCATAAATAGCTCTCCCTGGAGGAGGACCCAAAGAAGTACCCATGCCATGGAGGTAAAACTCTGGGGTTCAGGATCAGGAGACACCTGAGCCCTTTGATCTTTGTCCGTAATGCACAGGTAATCCCTGTCCTCAATCAGCATCCAATCAGCCCCACCACCTCCCCAGTGCTGGCATGACTCCATCCATGGCAGGGAGCAAGGTCAGCTCACCAAGTGAGCTGGCAAAAAGTGTTGCTGGTTTTCCCCAGGTTAGCTCTCCATTCCTTGGGAACTACATCACTGGCTACTGGCTGGGGAGGTGCATGAGAAGCACAGGTTTGCCTGGGGATGCATCTTCAAGTATGCCTGAAGGTACTGTTCAATCTTTAAATGCCAAATAGCTTCTAGTTTTCAAAGTTTCTGTAATTTTTTGCCAGAACAAAGGATGAACTGTGACCTTATTTGAGGATAACAAACTCCCACTACATTCAAAAATCCCACTGGGGTATCACTGGGGTATCTGAAAAACATACTGCTGTACAGAAAACACAGTTCTTCACTCCTCCTCTCTCTTTTGCATAAATTAGTTCTCCCTTGTAGTATGCAAATAACAGGAATGTGTAGTGGGCCTCATTCCACATCTTTTGGGCCTGATTTGTTTTTATTCCGAACTCTTTTTTATTTCATCATTTTATCCATGGCTCAGATCTAGGAAGCTGCTCACAGCACAACTAACAACTTGCATTTTTAAATCTGCTTGATTTTCATTTAAAGATGCTTAGGAGAATCCCCTGCTTATTAATGCCTTTGCTTACCTAAAGAATAGACATGGGAGATTATCCATAAGCATGCTTCACCTGCAGCAAGCAATGAGCATCTCTTAAGACAGCTCACACTAGGAGCTTATTCATGATTCAGCCTCTGCTGAGATCACCAGCAAATCAAATGCTCCAGCTGTGACATAACACACCACCCCACCAGGAACTGCACCCTGCCTCATGCACCCTGGCAGCAGGCTGGAATAGCTTACACTCAGCAACCTGAACTCAATGGGAGACAGTCATCCAGAGACTAAATAAATAAATAAATAAATAAATAAATAAAAAAGAATCCATGTTTATTTACTACCAGTCCCCGGGGAAATAAATCAGTAAATAAATAGAGAAGCTCAGAATATCTCTCTGAACAGCTTTCCTTGCAGAATGCATATAACATATGTGTTTGCCTTACCTAACAGAATAGGATTCATACAAAGAAAGACAAAGGATTTCAGCCTGGTTTTACCAGCATAAGGTTTCCAGTAATGAGACCTCACTGACACTCCTGTAATGGAAGTTTTAGTGACACCAGACCTAGCTCAGAACAAGCTGCTCAGCCATGTATCCCCACACAGCCCCAGGGACCCCCAGTCCTGTGCTGGTTCCCTCTACAGTTTGCATGCTCCTGCTGAAAAAGGAAAGGATTGCAAAGTCTGTCAGGACGCAGGAGTAAAGTCGGGTTGAGGGAGCACAGGTGTGATTCTCCGAAACACCAAAGTCCATGAAAATGCCTGGTTGAGGAGATTTCTTATGACCCAAGCGCAGCTGGCACTGCTGTAACCTGCAGCAAGCTCCACACTGCAGAGCCCAAGGCCACCAAGGATCTCCCCTTGCTGCGCGTTGAGGTATAGGCACAAATCTTGCCTATTTTTCATCTCCATGGTCAAAAGACCAAATTTATTCTGTTTTCTATGATGTGACCACAACCTCTAATGAGCAACTGAGGCAGACAAGAAAGACAGTTAATCCAACAGATGCAAACTGGTTACAGGAACATTAGACATGTTTTCAGGCTGGACCATTCCAGAAAAAAGATTGTACACTTTTTTGTCAATTGTAATTGAAGGGATTCACCATTTAAAAGTGAATACTCACAAGTAGAAGCCGAACAAATGCAAAGAGAACACAGAACTTTGAGACTTTCTTTAAATGCAGCAACCACAACTAATGCTTTGATAAAATCCTAGTATAAAGCATGAAAATCCAGTACACCTACAATACTATTTTTGACTTTTCTCATCTATTTTATCTTCTTTTCTTTTTCATAAGAAAGAGATATGCATCATGCTGTCTGCCTGCTACACCGCATCAACGTAGGAACCCATTCTCATTTTCCACTGCATCTGACAATGAAGCAGAGAGATCAAACTTCATTTCATTCCTACAAGTTTCATGAGAAGCTGTGACTAGACAAGGGGAGAGCAATCTAAATTAGTGCCTCATTAAGTAAAAATGTGAGGTTAGCAGTCATCTATTCCCTCTGGCTCGATGACTGGGCCACTCAGTATGCATGTAGCTCAGAAAGAGCCCCAGCCATACCAGCCCCCCTCCTCTCTGACAATTAAGAGATATGGAGGAGACTTGCAGGATCATTATAAAAGATCTTGGGAGAAAAGGAGAGTAGAGGTAAAATGTAGGTGTTGCAATGGGAGATGGGAACAAGGGGTATCAAATGTGGAGCTGGGATTATTGGAAAGATACAGTGCTGGGGGCACAGGACATGAAGCTTCAGTAGTTTCTCTGCTCTTGAAAAAGCTTGTTATTTTTAGTGCTTATGGCTGAATTCAAAGCCAATTGAACTCTGAGGGAGGATTTCCATTGAACTATTTTTGTGGGGATGGGACAAAATATACTTGTTCTCATAACTGCTCTTCTCAATCTAACAAGAGTAATTGATGGTACTTACTTCTATCTCAGCTATGTACGTCTTTCACAGGAATAGTACACACACTCCTTATACTGAAATACTTAAATTTCTTCACAACAAAAGCTAATTAATAGAGGAAAAAGATGGAGAAACAACTATGGTGAAGACTAGTAAAAAGTCTGCACTTCCGCAAAACTGCAATCCAATTTAGATTTGGCAGATCACCCAAAAAAGAAGGCATCTGATTCCGAATTTATGTGAAATGCCAGTATTATGTGGAGTTGCATTTGTAGATGAATTGCTGTTTGCTCTTATGTAAGTGTGACTTTTTCTGTCTTAACAGAAAGTTAGTGTTTAATTTCTGCTATTGAGATTGCTGGTGAAATGCATGTTTTGGAGTAAGGGTTGAGATTGTCGTGACATGTAAAAAGACATGTAAAAAAAAAGACATGTAAAAAGACATGTAAACTCTACTTGCAAAGTTACATGCATATATATTAGATACTATATAGCTCAATGAATAGAGAAAAACAGGTGCTAACTACCCTACCATACAGCTAAGGATTCGGCTTTATCAACATATTAGTAGGTAAGCAAGTTATTGCCTCTCTGCAGTGAAAAATGTTTTTATAGCAGAAATTTTCAGTTAGGGATAAAAATAAACCTAGAAAAGAATCTTAGGGAAATGCTAAGAAAATTCAGAGATAATTGCATTTAAAGCTCATTATTGAACATAAACTAAACCAACCAGGAATACTTCTCATCACATATATTTAATACTGCAATTTCAGGGTAACTGAAAAAATCAGAAGCCACAGAAGTGGCCCATCAGTGTAAAATGTAATAACTCTCTAAAGATGCCTAGCTACCTCTTCTGATGACTTCATCATTTACCACTTCGAACATCGTCTTTTTGCCATCTAGTCAAAATCATGGCAGGTACTATTCCCAGCTTAGTTGTAATAAGAGGAAAATGTATGGTAGATATTTAATGATTTTCCCAAAATTTCTATTAAAAAAAAAGGTAAGAATTTCTGAAAAAATAAGTGAAGAGTATTTTACTACTGAAAGATATATTTTACTCTCTCTCTTTTAAGAATAGTGTTTCCAATAACTTGCTTTAATAGGATTGCAATTACATCTGAACTTCAGACAAATTAACAGTTTGTGGAAGACAGTGGAGAACACAAACTTTCGGATAAAGCCATCTGGCCAGACATCAAAGGAAATAGATCTACTTTTCTAAGTTTCTTCTTGCCACCCCTTCTGGATGGATTCTTGAGACATAAAAACGTAGATTTTGTGAATTTGTGCACTGCAGACTCAATTCTTTCACACTGGATTAGAACAGGGGACTGTGTAAAATGATGAAATGTTAAACTATTTTCAGATTCTTAAAAATAATTTAATTCGTTTATTTAGCAAGAGTAGTGTTTTACTACCTTCTGGGACTGAGCAATTTGTGAGCAGTGCAGTGAAAGCCTGTTTTTCACAGGGTGACATCTAACAGTCCTCTCCACCCCTGAGATCCTAAATGCCCCTTTCAATGTCCTGAACTGCTTCCAGAGTCATTAAACACCTCCCAGAACTCTCAGCTCCCCAGGTCACTGACCTGCAGCTTCACTGGGAGGCACTGTGTGCCAAGGCTTCTCCTGCACCCAGTAGGAGCTGGATGGCCTGAGGGACACTCCTGCTCTTTGGCCAGCTGGCCAGCCAGAGATGCTGAAGCTGTTCAGTTGTTTGGCAGAGGGACTGACTGATACCTGTGTGCCTCCTGCAAGCAGTTCTAGACAGCTATTTAGTTTTCCAGGTATTATAATTGTCTAATGGGTTCAAAAAGCTATCTGGAGATATGGAGAATGAAAGGAAGACAGAATAAAAAAATAAACAGACAAGCATGACTGCATGAGAATATGATAATTCTTACAAAATTAGTCTTTAAAAATATGAGGGAGAACTCTCTAGCATCACAAGTACTTGGAATGAGGTATCCCAGCAGAACTAACTGCTTAGGGTTGCAGAGACTAACTGAAATAACAGCCTGAAGGAGAGGTATGTTTTGCCTAAATAGAAGGATTATGGTCTTAGTGATAAGGGTTGTGAGCTGGAGAAGTATGTGAAACTACAGACACAGCATGGACTGAATTCGTCAGAGTGTACAGAGAAATGTTGGGTTGGCTACACATAATTGGGATCTTCTGTTCTTTGTGTTTCTGCTATTATAAATATTATTAGCAGATGGCAACTATACTGTGGGTACATGAGCAATGTCCATCCCTGTTGGTTCTGGCTCTTGGACAGATTTCTGAAATTGCACGTTCAAAATGCAAACATACCAGGACTGCATCACCAGTGTGACCCCATGGACAGCCTGGGACTTACAAAGTAAGAGCTGCCCAGCTTGGAGCCAGCCACGGGCTACCTCATCTCAGGGAGATCTGTGTGCAAGCAGTCACACATGGCCCAGCCTTCACAGGGCTGCCACTACCTCGGCACCCCAAGGGGCCCACAAGCAGTGTTTTATCTCACCTGAAAATACTCTTCATGGGTTTATTTTACTTTTAATCATTCTCTAGCTTTGTCATTTATGTTTACTTTTGAGACAATTGTGAGCTACCTTGAAAAGCTTAAGTAAAACACCTTAACTTGTTAGAGCATCATACAAGTCAAGGCTAAATTCAAGCAGGCTTGAAAAAGCTTTGACTCATGCTGAACTGTTTCTGCAGAAGTAGATTCATAAAACTGTTAAACCAAAAACAGGAAGGGAGGGGGTTTCAAAATCTCTTCTCAGTTGATTTATATATTTGAATTTTAATTCAGTGATTTCTCTTTAGATAGCTGCTACCAATTATGTCTACAGTCCTCCTCTACTGCTTACTAATGTGGATAATTCTCGATAGTCATTACACATTTATGTTAAACATTAATCATAGTCTTTTGCTGAGATTTCTCAAGTAGCCTAGTAGATTGAGATACATAATTTCTGTTTATGTTACCAGGCATTGTGCATCGAAATCCCCCAAGGTGGCTTTGGCTAAGTCAGCAAAAACAGTGTTTATGATTTAATATAAATATGGAATGACTATGGAGAACTGTAGAAAAATATCTGCCTTCATCTGTAATGTCCTACAGTATTTTGATTTTTAATTTGTGCTCCTTTGACCAATCACTTTTATCTAGCACATCACAAAACTCACTGTAATATAACAGCGCAGTAGAAACATGGATGAAGCTAATAAAGAAGAACCTGGTAGCAACAGCAAGTGTTATCAGTATTAGATTCCTGCAGTTAATACAGCAGCCTACATGTTAATTGTACTGCTCTGTCCTGAAGAGTCAGTCCCAAAGCACTTAGCAAATTACACTCTGAAACTGCTTCTGCCTCTGAAGCAGAATCGCTGGAGCATCCTCTGTCTTTTGAGCAGGGTCAGAATTCAGCCCTAAGGCAATGTGTGAATGGTGCAGTGAATTGGAGCTGCTTATCTCTGCAGGCCTGGACTAAAATTACTAGATCAGAAATGGGGGGCGAGGGGGGTGGGGTGGGGGGAATTTACAAGATGATCTCATTTTAGTGCACAGAAGCTTTTTGACAAACTTGCAGAAAACAAGTGTCCTAGTTTCCTCCAACTGTCCTATTCTGGTTATCTGCCAGGTTACAGGTCACACTGATTTCTACCTTGCTTTCGAGTCAAAAGGGAGTTAGATCATCTGGGGTTTGGGTTGTTTGGTTTTGGGGCTTTTTGCATCCTTGCCTATCTATTCTGTTAGAGGAGAAACACACTTAAAAGACACCAAGCAGGTCACACTTAACTATTGCAATGTGCTGCCTTCTGCAGGGATGACAAGCAACCAAGAAGGACTTAAGGTTATAGTCATCAAGATTTTCAAAATGTAGAAATACTTTGTCAACACTACAATAGTGTAAAGACAAGTTTAAAGCAAGTCCCACTCTATCTCAGCCTTCTTAAATTCTGTCACAAAATCCTGGGAAACTTTTGCCTTAGACCGTGGTGAAAGAAGGACCAGGTTTTTCAAAGGTGAATAAACAAGTGTGCAACTCTTTGCATCCTTTGTAGAGTGCCATCCTACCACTGTTCATATAAACCCCTGAGGTTACAGGCTTCCGCCTACCTGCACGGGACATGTGCTGGATACCAGGCTAAGCTTTGCTTACAGCACAGACAGTCACCACTTAAAGTTTGGTCTTTCTCCTAGTTCCAATCTGGAACAAAGTCGTTTGCTTGAAATCAGAAACTGATTTGCATCTCCATTTTGTATCTTCTTATAGCAAGGAATTGATGGGTGTGCTTGTGAATCAGCATGTTGGGAGGATTCATTTTTTCTGGTGAAATCATAAATAATTGTTCTCCTCCACAAAGAAGAATCAACCTACATTTCCAAGCACTTGCAAAATGCTTTTTCCAGATTTCATTGTATAGCTCATACTCGGAAAGTTTTAAAAATCTCTGTGTATAGGAAAACATATAAATACAGGGGTTTTGACTTTATTTTTCATTTTTTGAGACCTACAGTCGGAGCATCTCTTTGATACATTTTTCAGAATATCACTGTCAGGAAAGCATCCAAAGCAAAAATAAGAAAATGGGATTCCTTGCTATATGTTTCAGGGAAACGGGTTTCTAATTATTCTAACAAGTTTCAAACTCAGACATCCTTCCAAGCAGTCACTATCTTAGGTCACTCAGGAGGAAAGCCTGTACCAGCTAGTAACATGTATCAAGCCTCATCATTGCAGTTTTGGGGTGAGTGGGAAGGTGCAAGATCCCAACATCACAGACATAGGGGCAGAGGGCACCACAGCCCCTGGCTGTGCTAAACCCAGGTCAGAGCACTCAGCAGCTGTAGGCCTGCTCTTAGCTCCTTGTGCCCCACAAGCCTTTCCCTATGCCACCGTAGCAGGCATAAAAAACTGATACAAGAGAGTAAATTTGAACAGGAAAGCAAATCCCTTCCCCTGATACCAGCATCTTAAGATGAAATACAAAGCCCGCTTGTTTTGTTCAGCTGCTCCGTATATCACACGGAGCCAAGGTTTCTCATTTCCTTAAAAAAGCCACAGCAGAAATTCAAATGCAACTGGCAACTCACCCAAAGTGGCTGGCTAAACTCATGGAAACGCAGAAGAGGAAGAAGTTTTTGATCATGATAAAGTCAGAGACCATCCCATTGTCCATTCCAGAGGAGAAGAGGAACGCAGGTGGTTGCTTTGGTGAAGGTGCAGCTGTTCACTTTGTTCTTACACTGCAACAATACAAAAAATTGATAAATTATTGCATGGACAGAGAGCAGGATAGCGGAGTTCAGCTAACACCGCATCTTTTGCTATCTGCGTTCTTCACAAACTTATCTAGGCTTATGTAAACATCAGCTGTTTATGTAAAATTGTGTATCTTCAAGGACACGTTTTACCTTCTGCTGTCAGCAATCTGCAAAACAGGAAAAATTCTTTGTGGCCCAGCTTTTCCCTATATTCATCTGTGGTATAAGTAACTAAAAAAATAGCCACCATTTTCCAAATGCCAATTTCAACCCTTTACCTATTTCAACAACTTCCACATGCCTGCAAACCCAGGGCTGTGTGCAGCCTCCGCATCCTTTCCTTCTATCGCAATTTTTTCCCATTAAATACCCGGCTTCCCTTTCCAAAATCCCAGTTGAAATGCCAAGAAACACCTACTGCTTCTTGGAATTCATGCTGCTGATGCACGGCTTAGCAAAAGGAGGGTGGGTTGTTGGGGGGGGTGGGGGGAAGAGGGTAAAAAGTGACCTTCCTCGCAAAGGCACATAAACCTCACGCTAGCACGAAGAACGACAGTAATGTAGCTGCTCCAGCGACTGCTGCTTTTTGGATACCTGCCTCAGCGACCAGATCACCAATTTCAGCATTGTGCACTAACGTTTTCCTCTGTGCCCTATTAAAAACAAACAAAAAACCAAAACCACAACAAAACCCCCCAAAAGCCAACGAAACGAAAAACAAACAAACCACCCCGAACCCAACAAAAACCCCAAAACAACCCCCAAAAACACACCCAGAGGGGAATTGCCTGAATTTTCCACCTGAACCCTGTGCCCCCGTGCTACATCGCTCGGCAACTTGTTCTCCCACCCCGCCGGCGCCGCAAGGTAAAATCCACGAACCAAAAGCCGGCCCCCGGGGCTCCCCTGCCCGGTCCGCGCTGCCCCGCACCGGGTCCCGCTCGCTCCGCAC
>VYXF01011623.1:477077-501896 GCA_013397295.1 Polioptila caerulea
CGGGAGCGCGGGGCGGTGTGCGGGGCGCGCCCGACCCTCGGGCGCCCCGGCCGGGACCTCCCGCCAAGGGGACGCTCCTGGAGCCGGCGCAGCCCTGGGAGGCTTCAGCGGCTCCCCGAGCTCCCCGCAGTGGTCTCCCGCCAGCAGCCCTCACCGAGCGCCCCCCGGGGCAGAGTCCCGGGGGGCGCCGGCGGGGGNCGAGCCCGGCCGGCGCCGACTATCCTCGGGGAGAGGGAGCCCCTGCCACAGTCTGGGCGTGCGGGTGTCGTGTGACCGTGGGGCAGGGGCACCCAGCACGGCCGAGGCTCGCCGGTGTATAGGCTGGCTGCACCACACGTGTGTTAGCGTACATATGTATACAGACACCCCTACATACCCAGATCTTACCTATTCTCCTCTTCCAGTGGACCTGACCTAAACCATCATAGCTCTTTAAGTGCTGAAGTGGTAGGTTTCTATCCATAACATAAACCTTCTTTTTACATCCTCACTGATAGGCATCCATAGTTTATCGGTATGGCATATTCCAGGAGACCTGCAATAACTCCGAGCTTTCCTTGTGATTGTGTGTGGGGCTATTCCTGAAATATGGATGCATTGTTTCACAGCTTCAATGATAGGAGCATTACACTCGCTACCTGTTCAAGTCACATACATAGTGTATTGCTTGCAGGTGCATTTTGAACTACAGGAAAGGTGAAATGAGTGTTGTGTAGTCCCAGTTCCTGGGGATTCCTTGAGATGGATGCAACATTCTGCAGCTTGTGCATCTTACATGTGATAATATATGATTTCAGTATATACTGCTGTGACTATATTTCAAAGTAGCACTCCAAACTCAGTTATTAAATTATCAACTCTAATGAGGTAGTGCGTATCTTTCAGGCAACGTTATGGATCAATGAAGCACTTGTTTTCTTTTCCTATATCCATATACAAGTTATATGGAAATAATGCCTCCACCGAAATCAATATTAGTTCTGTACCTCATTGCCACAGAGGTTGCTGCTCTGTGCGTGCCTAGTTCACAATCTGTACTGTCTGAGTTGGAAACTCGTCCTTTAGAAATTTCAGTTTACATTTTTTTCCCACCTAACAAAACCAGAAATGTTGCCCCAGGAAAATTTTCTATGTAAACAATGAATCATTTTCCTGGTATCAATTGAATAGGATTTTCTCAGGCAGTTCTTTGTAATTCCTCTCCTCAACATTCCCTTGAGACTCATCAGAGATTGGATTAGATGATTTTTAAAGGTCCCTTTCAACCCAAACCAGTCTATGGTTCAATGGCTCTGTATCTGGTGCTTGGCTGTGTTCGAGTTTTACAGCAATGATTTATGATCTTGAATGCAGAGCCAATGACATACGTTATTCCTCGTTGTTCCTTAGTGACTTCAACAAATATGAAGTTGTGAATGAATGTTGCTATCAGAACAGCTTTTCCAGTGCTTAAAAATATCTGAGTTAAGTAGTATGAAGTGCCAGTAGTTTCTCATGATAATGTTCTTGCCTAGGAGTGTTTAAATCACATTTTTTTACAGTGCTTTGATTTATAGTACAAACTATTTATATCTCTATATAGGTGATGCTGTAAAAATATGTGATCTTTAAATAATTTTACAAAAGAGATATGTAGGAATTTTGGCCTAGACTTTAGCGCAAGCAGGTGAGAGCTGTGTGCTTCGGCCTCCCGCTCCAGTTCCCTGGTGAGCAGAACTGTCTCGGTTCCTCTGACTCCCTACATCTTCTCCGCGAAGCCATATGCTGCAGATCCGCTTCTCAACACCAAAGGGAGAAAGCGTTTGGAACTGGGGGAGCAGAACAGCAACCAAATGTTTAAGGAAAGCTTAAAGAAAAAGAGAAATGGTACAGAACGGTTTGGGTTGGAAAGGGATCTTAGCGATCACCTAGTTCCACCCCCTGCCACGGGCAAGAACACCGCGAAAGCGCCTTATGTGGCGGAGCAGCGAGCTGAGAAATGCCCCCCCGAGCCGAGCAGAGCCCGGCGCTCCCCGGCCGTGTCCCGGTGCCCGGGCGGGCGGCCTCGGGCGGGGGCTGCAGGCGGCGCCGCGGCCGCCGGAGGGCGGCACAGCTCCACGGCAGCGGCGGCGNGGGCACGAACCGGGCCGGTCAGACGCGGACTGCGCGGGATCTCGGGCCGCGTCCCGGCAGGACAGTGGCTTTGGCCTGCGATCGCGGTTATTGGCCGCAATGGAGAGGTCGCTGCCATAAAGGCAATGCGCGTCTTCTGCTGCGTCTCTTCAGGCACTCCCCTGTGACTCACACCCTGTTTGGATCCTCAGCCTCCTTGACACGTTTTAAAGGATGTCTTGAATTCAGCATATGAATCAAATGCTTTCTATTAGGGTCATTTGTTCAGTTAGGGTATTTGCTTGGTTGATTGTTCTCTGTGCTGGTGTGCAGTAAAATACCAACACAGCCATTCCACATAATGATTTTCTTTCACATTTGGGAGAAGTTTGTGTGGTCCCTCTCTGACAGTTCTCCTCCCTGTTTCACTAAGTAATGTAGCTTATTTGCTGAGGTGAATGCATTTGAGGTCGACCATCCTCTACATGGGACTGGAACAATAGTGTAGGCAAATTGGGCTGTGATTTTTACCATGGCACATGCTTGGGAGCTCACTGGGAAACACACACCAACCTCTCACTGTGTTAGAAAATGGCCTGTTTTGCCAATAGCCAAAGGTGCCTCTGTAATTGATCAAGTCATTCTTTCTTCCAGGAGAGTTACACAGAGCTCGTGAAGTTGTGTGGAGGTGTGACATGCTGTGGGAATTGGTGCAAGCAGGTTCTTTAGAGGCATTTTCATCTACCAAAACAATTCAATTCCATCTAGGTAGGGAGGACTGCCTGTTCTCTTGAAATCATTACCTTTGGCCCCTTAGCTAAGATTCCATAAAAGGCAGCACTTGGAACAGTAACTTTAGTGATACAAATCCTTTTCCAACAGAGAGCAGTCTGAATTCATCAGTCATTGAAGGAACCCCTAATCACCAGCTAATACAGACTCAGCTACTCTCAATGCAGAGACTGAATCTGAGCAAAGGGTGAAAGTCTTGTTTTAACCCCCTTCTTTACTAGGATCTGTAAAGACTAGAGTCAAGACTCTATTGTACCCAGGTGAGACAGGCCCAGAGTTCCCCAGTACGAAAGACACATGCACGTGGGGGAAGAAGTCAAGCAAGACCGAGAAGATTATTAAAGCACTAGAGTTTATCTCTTATGAAGGTGAGGCAGAGAGAGCTGGGATTGTCCAGACAGGAGAAGAAGAAAAGGCTAAGAGGGATACTTAACCATGGGTATAAATACCTAAGGACAGGGGCTGAAGAACTGGGAGACAGACTTTGCTTAGTGTTACTGACTGATAGTAAGTCCTAAGAGGAGGGAGCTGAGGTTGTTTAGCCTGGAGAAAAGGAGGCTCAAGGGAAACCTTATTGCTCTCTACAACTACCTGAAAGGAGCTTGTAGCCATGCAGGGGTCGGCCTCTTCTCCCAAGCAATCAATGAAACGCTGAGAGGAAATGTCTTCAAGCTGCACCAGAAAGCGTTCAGGTTGGACATCACAAAGAATTTCTTCACAGAAAGAGTTGTTAAGTATTGGAATGAGCTGTTCAGGGAAGTGGCGGAGCCGCTATCCCTGGAGTTGCACAGGAATCAGCTTGATGTAGCCTTTAGTCCTACAGTGTAATTGCAAGGTGATGATCAGTCAAAGGTTGGACTTGATCTTGGAGGTCTTTTCCAACTTAAATTACTCTGTGGAAGGAAAATGTACAGAGGTCATAAATTAAAAGACATGACACTCCATCTGAATACAAGCAAAAGTTTTTACTTTGAGGGTGGTAAAACATAGGATCAAGTTGTCCAGAGGAGTTGTGGTGTCTCTGGCTGTAGAGACAAAACTTGATGGTAAATGATCCTGGGAAACCCACTGTAACTGACCCTGTTTGAGCAGGAGGTGGGCCTCAGTAATCTCCAGAGGCACCCTACAGCCTCAGCAATCCTGTGATCCTGTAAAGTTTGAAAACTGTGCCATCCTGTGAAAGTCTCTCCTAATTTCTCCAAACCATTTCACAACTGTGTCTGGTAGTGAAATGAAGCAAACAGCCTTGCTGAGGTATTAAAGTCTGATAGACTTTGAAGCATTTGGTGTATTTCTGAGTGATATTGATAGCCTTTTATTCTCTGCTATAATGCCATGGTCACCATAAAACAAGACCAATTGGCTGCATTTCACTTGTCTGCTGGGCCATGCTGCAGACAGAGCTGCTTTTAGGAACTGATGTTTTGGTGGTTTGTTCTGTGCATCCCAGTGGCAATAGGGAGCTACTTACCTGAGTTTTGTGAAATGTGGCTGGGGGCAGGGTAACACTAGGAAGGATTGCTCAGAGATAGATTTGGCCCCTTTTTGTGTTGTGTTGCTCTGATTTTTCAGTTTTTCTAATGTACTCTCTAACTTAATGTTTTTTATAGTTTATAGTTGGTTTTTTTCACACATGGGTGTTATAATTAGAACATGTTTATGTTAAGACGAGGTTGTTTACATACTTTTTCTTAGAGTGAAAAAACAACTGATAAGCAGTTGTCTTGACTACCAGGATGGGAGTGGTGTCAACCTTCTCCTCCAATCTCTGGTCTGTGTAAAAATATTATAAATTTGGAGTCAGATGTTTCAATAAATAGTTTTTTGTTTTCTCATCAAAGAGTGTCGTGTGTGTCCTTGTGTGTGCAACAGCAACAGTGTAGCACAGAAGAAATCAGTGGTGCCATTGGGAGATGAGAGGCAGATGCCCACCTGCAGAGTTCCAGCAAAATTCCAGCTAGTTATGAGAAGTAACACCTTTAGCTCTCGACACTGATGCTTCTGTGTGCCATTTGTTGTGATTCCCAAATCTGCAGGTTCAAAGGTTCATCTGAATCTAATCCTGAGCAGGATGCTTTCTGCATGGATTCAGTTTAGAAATGAAGGAAAGGCTGCATTTTCTCTTCATACTGTCAGTTCATACTGTCTACTCTGGGCAGCCTTCAGTCCATTTCCACATATTAGACCAACGGCTGAGCAAATGCTCAGGGTGTGCCTCAATACTGTTGTCATGTATTTATAGGATGTCCTAAGTTTCACTGTTTCTGAAAACCACTCTAGGTGCCTTACAAAGGCTCTTACTCCAAGACTAGAACTCCGGGTGCTGGCAGCCTTATTTCTCAGAATTGTCTGTCAAGAAATATAACAACTTTGTACTAGAGACTTTGCCCCATTACACAAGCAAAATGTTTCCTAGAGATACCTCCCACACCCAAAGGAGTGGAGAACATTTCCAACATTTTTTAGCCCATTTTAAGGTTTTAAGGCAAAGGTTGGAACCCTTGGATTAGATCATTAAAGCAAAGATTGTTACCTTAAGGGGCATTTCTGTCTTTCTGCAGCCATATAGAAGTTCCACCTTTTTCTCCAAACCCATTTAGGTGTTTGACTCCTTACAGCTCCCTTGTCCCTTACCATTCTCTCCTTCCTATGGGTTAGCCCAGCTGCAGGGCTGATGGTGGGTTTCATCAGCCCTGACACTGCTCTTGCAGTGCCTTTGCACGGAAATGTTGCACACAGGCAGGTTTTGACCATTTGTTTATATCAGTTCAGCTTGCCATTGAGATAGCCCTTTTTGCCTCTGCCTTGGAAAAGAGAGAATTTCCTCCACACCACCAGTAGATATCAATGAAAACTCAGAGTGAAGAGTCAAACTTCCTTACAAAAATTTTTCCCGTGGAAGAACTGTGTTTTTATTGATACCCTTACTAGGTTCAGATGTGAAATCTCCTCCCTTTTCCAGCAGCCTACCCAAAGTCTGCCCTTGAAACACAAATAATGAAAGCCAAAGGGATTTACAACACATCCTGGTTCATGGTCTTAGATTTGGGAGGCAGAGGAGCTACCTATCAAAAATCACTCCTTCATCACAGGGTCCACAAATTTCCATAGTACTTTAAACTGTGACTTTCTGTTTTGCTTTCCTCTTGTGTTGTACAAATACAAGCTCTTTTTCCTGGGTATCCTTAAACTGCAGTAAGTCACCTCTTCCATGAGTGTTATAGCCCATAAACAAGGGCCTGCTGCTATCCCACCTTGTATCTTCCCCTAATTTCTTGTCTTATTGGCACTGTGCTTTTAGCAGAGATAAGTTTGTGGACACAAGGTTTTTGCACACAAGTGAGCATCAACTCAAAAAACCTGTGAACCAAAACTCTATGACCCTACCATATGTAAAATACCTTTAGTTAGTTTTTTCAAAATGGGTAAATTGACTGGTTGGTATTTTTGCTAGGTAGAGTAGCAGTTATATCTATATGTGAAAAATAATGGGCCATTAGGGTAGCATTGCACATAATCTTTAGGGCCTCAGTCTAGTGATTTGGGTGTAAATTTACTGTAAGATGCTGCATGGTGCACACCTTGCGAGGACAGAGCACAGTAATGTGCTCCATAACGATACAGTGGAGCAAAACCCCATCTCATTAAGAAAGTACTTCGTGGAGAATAACCACAACAATTCAGCTTCATACATATGATTCCTAAAGAAACCTTAATCAGGCTTAAACAGGAGCATGCGAGCTCTGCATCAATATTCAAGGCTTTATGCCTATGCTGCTGTACATGTAATTCCTTCATAAGAGGAAGGAGAGAAAAAATCTTAGAAGGAACAACACAGAAATTCATTGAACTAAGAGGAATGGATCAACAGTGATAAATTCTCTATTAAGCCTGTATTCAAATATTCATAATGGATGGAAGGTGAGTGTATTAATGGGCAGTGTAGTAAAATAATGTACTTACTGATATTAAGAACAGAGTATTTGAAGTTTAGAAATTGGCTAAATACAACCAAGAGGAATCAAAATCTATTTGACACTCAGAGTAAATCTGTGAATTCTATTATACATACATATGCATGAATCTCTCCCTCTCATATTTAGGTTATGAGTTCTACATATTTATCTCTATTGATACATGTATGTTCATATCAACTGTCAGCTGGGTTTTGGCTGCCTAAATACTAAGATAACATTGGATTAGCATGTTTGAAGTTGTTGTGACGAACCCAGGTCTTTTTTTGGCTGCTGTAGTTTCCGTATTTACTGCATCTCCTGGTGTTGTTTATATGTGTGCCAGGCATACTGACAGAACACATTATTTCTGTTTCTGATCAATAAAGGTAACTGTCAAAGATGCCAACAAATATTAGTATCCGCTTTTGTAAAATTGCACATAAGCTTTCAAGTCACCCTGTTCATGATTCATTACAATAATTAGCTGCTACTACAGGAAAATACATTGATGCATACCATTTGGAGAACTGTAGACACTACTTACATTTATTTTAGGATTTGCAATATACTGATTTTTCAGGCTGAATTTATTGGCAAAAGTTAGGTGGGAATAAATGTTCTCAGCAGTTCCGAATCCCATTAGATGTGACTTCTGTTGTATAGATTCAAGTACCATAATTAATAAAATTTCAAGAAAAATGAGTTTTTAAAATGTTTTATCTAGAATTAACTTTTACTGAAATTGAACAGAGCTGGTAAAAAAAAATAAAGTGGAAATGACCTGACAATGTCTTGTTTTGGAAAAGATATTGATGATTTTAAAGTATTTACAGGATGTTAAATATTAATGATTGAACTATAGCTGCCGTTAAAATATACCACACCAATGCAGCTGATGCCAGTCCTACAGCTTTGTAGGAAAATATTTTGTCAGTGTCAGAGCAGTAGAATTCAGAAAGATAAAAATAGTGGCTTGTATCAGTCAATAAGCCAGATTTTCGTACAGTATAAATTGGCCAAGTGAAGGGCAGCAGAACTGCACCCATACATCAGCTGAGCCTGGAGTGTAACCCAGTAATTATGATTCAGTCAATGCGAGTTTGTTTGAATATGAAGAATGAGATTTGACACAAATATTAAATAGGGGCATTTTTTTTTTTTTCATTTTATCACAAATTTATTCAATGAAAAATGCAGGCAGCTTGCTCACAAAACTACTGCAGTGCAGCCTCAAATTTGCCAATTTCTATTAGTCAATGGAAAAAAAGTAGATTAAAACTGCAGAGTTAATAAGCATTTTGGTTTTAATATTTCTGAAAATATCAGTAGGGTGGAAGAGGAGGCTATAATTGCAGAAAAACTTAAGAACAACTCTGAGGAGCCATCATATAACCCATGCTTTGGACATTCACTTGCACTGTGAGAAAGTCAAATTAATTCTTTGCTGTGGGCAGTCATTTTCTTTTTGAGCACTGAGAATTTTTTATGGGTTTTCCTTGTTCTGTCCTCTTAGACTGTTCCAGTTTTACAGAGGTGTTTGACTGTTCAACACATTTAGGATGTAGCAGATTCAGTTTCATTCCTAGGTGCAGAGTGTTTTTCTTGACAGCTTGAGCTGTAGTTTTTGAAGGAAGGAACCAGGCACATGAACTGGAGAGACAGGGCTGCATATCTGTTGTGTCTGGTCCTTCTTTAAAGTCCACAACTCTATGGGCTGCATATTTTTTGGGAAAGAAGACCGCTTGCTTAAGTAAGATAAACTGGATTTATCACAATCACCTTCAGCACCTGAAAACTAGTGGATTAGTTTGGGGCTATATATACTTCGGATGGATCACAGACTGCTGGTCAATTGTCTGCAAGAAACTTTACCTGCTTGTCTCAACAGATCACTTGTGGATGCAAGGAGCTAACACCTGTGTTAATTTTAGCAGCCAAGAAGTGGGAATGGTCAATGAGCACAGCATCTCAGTTGCACAGAAGAGGATCAAAAGAGTAGCTTCAAAGAGAAAATAGTGACTTAAATAAATCATGACCACTAGAATGATTGCAGTTTGATCTACTGGTGTTTTCCCAGTTTACTAAAAAGAACAAAACAAGAGCTATCAAATGTTAATCAGATGCTTTTTGTGTGGAGAGAGCTGGGGCAGCATCCCGGGTATGTCCAAGACAGCAGGAGGGAATGAGTTTCAGGTGAAGAATCCAAGAAAAGAGAAATTAGAGCTGTGACATGTTTCTTTTAATGCACTCTGGTCAGATCTGTCCTTATCTCAGCCCTTTGTGCCTCACATTGGGTGTCAAAAAGGCCTGGTATGATTTAAGTCCCCTTCCCAAACCCAGCCAGCCCCCCTTCAGGATAATTCCCCCCATTTCTATGCCAGGAAAGACATTCTGTGATGTGGAATATCCTTTTCTTCAGTTTGGACCATCTGCCCCAGCTATGCACCCTTCCAATTTCTTTTGTGTACCTCCTCACTGGCAGCACATGAGACAAGGAAAATGCCCCTGACTTAGGATAAGAACAACTTAGCAAAAACCAAAACATCAGTGTGCTACCAGCACCGTATCATCTCATTCCAAATACAAAACACAGCACTGTAACAGCTACTGAGAATAAATTAATTCTACCTTTGCTGAAACCAGGAGAGCCTGCCAATTCGTTTTCCACTCTTAACTGCATTTCATCATGAAATGCCATTTTTTTGAAATCATATTATGGTGCTTTTATCCCAGCTTTTTGAGTTCGGGCATCTACATCATAGAAAAGAAAATTGCCCACCCTGGAACCACCAGCAGCCTGGTAGCTAAGGCATTCACCTAGGCATGGGTGAGCCCTTTTGTGAGCACTGGACTGAAGCATTATTCTCAATGCAGAGATAACTCCAAAATTTTGGCAGATGACCTTTAGCTGTATGTCTTATTTTATGGATGACCAGCTTGGGCTGCCCAAGGCTTACAGAGCACTTGAAATGGTAGACAAAGTTGGTGGGAGCCGTGGTTTCTCAGCACTTCAGACTGCAAGACAGTGCAATCTCCAGTAAAGTGAACAGGGTTGCAAGCCATGAATTTTAATCCTTATTCTGCCACTAATTCACTGTGTAGCTCCAGGCAAGTCCCTATCTCTTCAGCTGTAAAATGGGAATAATAATAATGGTTTCCTATCTTTCGGCAGTGATAAATTCATCTGTGTTCTTGAGGCATGCAAATACTACAGTGATGAGTGGCCCAAAAAAGACCGTGAAAAAATGAATAATTCTGTATTTACAGCAGGCTTTGAGTGTGCAGTAAATAAGGCACTGCTAACTGACTGGTGAAGATTACTTTTCTAAGTAGCTGTTTATTCAGTAGGTACTGTGTAATCAGTACCTACTTATCCTGTGTAATGAATGATAAAGGGTTCCTTGGGGGAGAAAAGGGAGGTAAAGAGAGATTTCAAGAAAATCTTAATACTGATTTACAGGAAAGTACAGTTAGGATTTCATCATCCATTTAGATTCTAGTGTTCAGCTTTAAAGCTCTTGATTTTGGCAGACATCATCATGTTCTTCTGAAACAGTTGTCTTCTGTGGAGGCTTAAATTTAGGTGTAGTAACCTGCCCCCTGCCATAAGACAAAAGGGATGCTTTACTCAGAAATAACATTGTGACTATGCACCTGTATCATTCTTCATGTGCAATTATTTCTGTTTGAAAAACAGGAAAAACTAATCTAACATGATATTTTTTTAATTGCTGTTTTGATCACACCATTATATTCCCATTCTTATATTGCATTTTTCTGAGTTCTCAGGTTGGTTTCAATGTAGGTGACCTGAACAATACTGTGCCTTTCTCTTTGTATACAAATAAAATTCCCCTAAAGGGCTCCTCTCTTAACAAATACATTTCTGCTGTTGAAGGTAGCAAGAAAAACAATGAAGGCCACTGTACACAGTGGAATCCTAACACTTCAAACTTTGTTAGAGTAGTCTGAGCATGTTTATCCTGCTGTTTAACTGCTTATTAGACCATTGCTATCACATCTGTTAAAAACATGTGCAATCTGCAAAACAAGCTGCCAAATGTCCCCTTACAATTACATTATTCAGAGATCTGTATTACCATTCTGGCTGGCTGGATGAGGGGGAGGAGGTGATTAAGATCCTCACAGGTAAGCTCAGAAAGTGTGGGTTAGATGAGCACACAGTGAGATGAGCACACAGATTGTGAACTGCATGAGAGGTGGAGCTCAGAGGGTTGTGACCATGGCATGGAGCCTATTTGTAGACCTGCAGCAAGCAGTGTTCCCCAGGGGTCAGCACTGGGACCATTCTCATTCAGCTTATTCATCAATGACCTGGATGAAGGGATGGAGTGTACCCTCAGCAAGTCTGCTGATGAGACAAGATGGGGAGGAATGGCTGACACACCAGAAGGCTCTGCTGCCAGCCAGTGAGACTTGGACAGGCTGGAGAGTCGGGCAGAGAGGAACCTAATGAAGTCCAAGAAAGGCTAATGCAGAGTCCTGTATCTTGGGAAGAACAACCCTGATCTGCAGCACAGGCTGGGGCCGACCTGCTGGAAAGCAGCTCTGCAGAGAAAGACCAGGGGATCCTGGCAGACAACAAGCTGCCCTGAGCCAGCAGTGTGCCCTTGGGGCCTAGAAGGTCAGTGGTGTCCTGGAGTGCATTAGGAATAGCAAGGCCTGCAAGTCAAGAGAGGTGATCCCCCCCCTCTATTCAGTCCTAGTGAGGCAGCATTGGAACTTCCCCTTTCAAGAAATGTAAGGAACTACTTGAGAGAGTCCAGTGGAGGGCTATGAAGATGATTAGGAAATAGATCATCTCTCTTGTGAGGAAAGGCTGAGGAATCTGGGACTGTTCAGCCTGCAGAAAAATGAGAGGGTATCTTACTGATGCATACAAATTTATTGAGGATGGGTCCAGACACTTGTCAATGGTGCCCAGCAGCATGATAAAGGGCATTAGGCCCAAAAGGAAACACAGGGAGTTCACTCTCAGTATGAGAAAAATTTCTTTACTTTGAGGATGACAGAGCACTCAAACAGATTGCCAAGGTTGTAGTCTCCTTCCGTGGAAATACTCAAAACCTGCCTGCTTTGTGCAACACGTACTCCATGAGCCTGCTTTAGCAGGGGGCTTGGACTAGACCATTTCCAGAGGTATTTTCCAAGCATAAGCGTTCTGCAATTCTGGAATTCTCTCTTTTGTACTTGTGTATATGAGGTGTTAGTGCAACAGTGTCCCAATAGATCTTTTTGAGTATAGTTTTGAGTCATGCTTACTTTTCTATACAGAATAAAATCTATGTTCTGCCACAACAGAGTATGCATAGATTTGTTAGTCTTATCTGCACCCCATTTGGTGATGCTATATTTAAAATCAGGACATATCAAATTAGAATCGTGGTATTTGCAGTAGTCTTGATATAATAGGAAATCATCCACTGCCTAATACTTACAGCTTCTCAGTTTATCTAATAAAGAGTGTGTTTTATTGTAATCTAGCTCTACACATTTCTTGACATTTACTTGATGTTATTATTTGTAATATTTAAGATCTATTTGAAATAATAAGAATATATTGCATAAAAAAATGTACTATATGTCCTCAAAGGATATCTAAATTTATATCTTTAAGTTTTTTCTTGTTACATATACCGAAAACCTTCACAAGCAAATATTTTTGAGCAAATTATCTCCATAAATGTTTCTTTATAGGCCCTTATCTTATGATCTGCACACATAATTCACTCTAGGCCTGTGAATTTTTGGCAACTGAACCCACATGCAAAGTTACAGCAGTGATTAACTCAATAGAAACATATTTGCAACACTTTGTCCTTTAGGTTTTTACTTTTCACTTAACCAAAGGGTGCTCCCAGCTATGAGCAGGGTACAAACAATAGGCACAGAATTATTGTTGGGGATGGCTTTTACCTCTAGTCACTTATGAATTAAACATCTAATGTCTCACATTGAATATGTTTAAAAACAGTTTGCATATAAAAAGGATGACTGTAAAGCAGATTTCTGTGAAGAAAACTTCAGCATGTTGTGAGCATGGCAGCTTTGCTGCTCAGTAAAACTTTGCCAAAAGTACATCACCTTTAGCATTGTTGTCTGACAGAATCTGATGGTCTACATTTCATTTAGTATCTTTAGCTTAGTGTTTGCTGTAGGGTATGTCTACACCCTCAGAGGCACCTAGACATTAGAAAACATGGTGAAATAAATGGAATGTGGATTATCTGAATGTGAATTTTCGTGTGGGTTTCCTCATGAAAGGGAAGCCTCTTTCATGGAAACGTCCTTTTTCTTTAGCTGCTGATGGGCTCATTGGAAAAAGTCTCCTACAAGTAAAATGATCTCCCATGAAAACTGTGGTCACTGAAACAGTGCTGCTATTGAAAAGTATGAGATGAAAACAATTGCAACAAGCAGAACTTCAGCAGTGACTGCGCTGAATACAAAGAATTCAGTTCTAGAAAAGGATTGTAACCTGGCTGCACTTGGAGTTAAACATAAAACTCTCATCTTCTTGGAATAGCACCCTGATGCTTGTAATCAAAACCAAATTGAAACACTGATGCCTGTTTCTTGGTGTCAAGGAAAGAGATTAGGGGGAGGAGAGATCACTGTCATCTTTCATATCACAGAATGTGCTTTGAAAAGTTCAGAGTGACACCAGGGAAAAAGCTGAATGGAGCAAAGACGTGCCATCTACCACTAACCTTGCATCAGGTGTAACAGAGCTGCAAGCAGCACCACAAGCAAGGTTATAACAAGATGCCTTAACAGAATCTGTGGTGGCCAGCAGGAACTATGCAATTGTGGCTTGTTTAACCCACTGATAACTGCACACAGGTTTACAGTTTCAAGACAGGAATTAAGTGTGGAAAGAAGTTTGATGATCTAAGTTTTGCTGTGCAACTCTTTCCATTGAGATGCATGGAGAGAATTGAGTGTGTTTGGAAGGCCAGACCTGGATGACAGCATAAAAACCTGAGCAATGCTCCATATATATAAATAAATATCAGCTCCATAAATAGCCTGAATAATTCAGATTTCCTATCTTTAAACAAACAAACAAACAAACAAACAAGAAAGAAAGCAGACATTGCTTGTAGAAGTTCAGATGCCCGCATAAAAAATGACAGCTTTCCCTGGCATTATCTCTATTGCATGTAGGCACTCCATGGTAGTAGTAACTTTACTAATGTGGGTAATTTCATTTCAGTCCTATCTTTAATTGTTATCATCCTCCCAATTTTTCCTTAAATGTATTTCCCCAGTGGCTAAAAGATTAATGATTACCCTCCCATTAGGGAGGAACAAAAAGATGGCTTCAGCATTATTTATTTATTATTCTTTTTCTTAGCTGGAAATTGAATTATCTACTCCCTGTTTAAGACTCTTCTAGTGAAAATGTCACTTGCCATGAACTAAAAGCTCTTTAATAGCAGCAGTACATGTGTTCCTTAATAGTAACAGGACATAGCTAGCTAACAGAGCAGAATTGGAGGAGAGGACAAAAAGCAAACTTCTGTGTAGAACTGTGCACATCTACACATGGAAATAGATAAGAACTTTACAAGAGCAGATGGGTTAATACTCAGTGCAGCCACAGCAGTGTGATCACATCTTTCTCAGTGACATTCCTAACGGATGGGGTACTGTCCAGAGGGACCTGGACAAGTTTGAGGAGTGGGTCCATGAGAACTTAATGGGTTTCAACAAGGCCAAGTGTAAGGTGATGCACCTGGTAACAATAAGGGCTGTGGGATGAGAGGATCAAGAGCAGCCTTGATACCCAGCCCTGCCAAGAAGGACTTGTGGATGCTGGTGGATGAGAGGCTGGACATGAGCCAACAATGTGCACTTGCAGTCCAGAAAAACAATCACACTCTGGGCTGCATCCAACTAGCATGGGCAGCAGGGTGAGGGAGGGGACTCTACCCCTCTACTCTGCTCTGGTGAGACCCCACCTGCAGTGCTGCATCTGGGGTCCCAGCACAGGAAAGGCATGGACCAGTTGGAGCAGATTGAGAGGAGGCTACAAGGATGAGCAGAGGGTCCCAAGCTATGAAGGCTGGAAGAGTTGGGACTGTTCAGCCTGAAGAAGAGAAAGCTCCAGGGAGAACTCACTGTGGCCTTTAGGAGTGTCACTGAGAAAGATGTGACCACATTGCTGGGGGTTAACCCATCTGTTCTTGTAAAGTTGTCTGTCCCAGATGTTAGATGAATGCTTTCTTTTGGTAAAATCTTCTGACTTCTGCTAATAAATATATGAAATAAAGCCTCTAAAATATCCCATACTGCCCATGTTATAAAGCTTTGCTCTTATCTAATTCTAAGGAAAATTACCCAAAATTATCAGAATATTCTAAGGAAAATTAGTCCTGTATCAAATGGTACATTAAGATCTTCAGAGATTATTGGAGTTCCCCAGAATTCAGGCTAACCAAATTATTTATGGTGGTTGCTAGAGGTTCCTATCCAGTACCACAGTATAGAGGGGGTCTTTCCAAATAAAAAACAAAGTAAATTTGTCAATCCATTGAATTTATTAGCAAAATTACTCCTGAACTCATGCTACGCCATCGTGCCATCTCCTCCACTTTGTCTTTCCTGAAGTTTGGACTTACACAAGTATTTTAGCTCTCTCTATCTCTGTAAGCTGCATGTATGAAACAGAGATTTGCACCAAATTTTCTTTCTTGGCATATCACCAGCTCCCTATATTTGGTCTTTCTGGCTTCCTATGCAGAAATGGCCAGAGTGCTCAAGCAATTCTCTTCCTCCTGATGGGAATCTCAAGCACTTTTATTCATTCATCAGTATTCACAAGAGATATTTCCTAAGGGAAGGTTTGGCCTGATGCTAGCCAGCCCTTGGGACAAGGAGGGTGCAGTGTGTGTGTGTGGGGCACAGGCACACCTGTGTGTCTGCTCCCACACTCTTCCTAGGTGGTTGTGCATGTCACTGAGGACTGTGTCAGCATTGCATTCCCATTCCTGGCCTATCAACTATCCCTAAAGATGGGAAAATGAAACCTAGCCACATTCCATGTGGGGATCTCTCTGCTTTTACAGAGATGTCCCCAAGGTGTTAAAAGTCCTTTTCCCTGCCCAAGGTGAAGAAAAACGTGCAATCTTCGGTCTTCGGGTTTCTTATTATTGTTTATTGTAACTTATCTAGAACATTGTTCTCTCTGTCCCTGCCGAGGTCTTCACAGCCGAACAGTCTGAGGCAAAATCCCCGCCCGAAGGGCAGTGGTTATCTTTTATACTAAAATTTACGTATACTTTATTTACAATTATTTTCCAATACCTATCACCTACGTTAGACAATGTGCATTCTACCTAAACCAATCACCAAGTGCCACCACTACAGCAGAATCATGGAGGACATGAAGAAGAAGTCTAAAAACCATGTGGTTCCTCCATCTTGGCTTCAGCCACCCCCATGTACTAAACCCCAAAATCTACTTTTCCACCCTGTGACAATCTTATTATTAATCTATTTAAAGTTGTGAGACTTGTATTTTTTCTTTTAAAGCTAGCAATCTCTCCCAGGGACTAAAATCCAACCCACAGGTGTCTTGGGCTTGGTGCCAGGGCTTCAGAGTCCTCTGGGCCCCCTGCCCAGGTCTCTGAGCCCCCAGAGCAGTCAAGGACAAGCTCTGGGTTCCCACAATTCCACACTGGCCAAACCCCTAGAAAAGGATATGGTGCATGCCTGAGAAAGGTGCAGCATCTGGCACATCTGCCATATCCGATGGAGCTCCAGAGCTCCCAGTGGGCTGTGCAGTTTGCCATAACCTCCAGAGTATGCATGTTTGTGTGAGGCACAATCTGGCCCATCATTTCATAAAATCCCCTTAGTTTAGCAGAAAAATAGTGAGTTGTCACTTAGAAAAATATTTTCTTTTTCTAAGTGTTATTGCTTTTTACTTGTTTTTCAAAGTGGATTGTGTGCATAAGTGTCGATGTAAACAGATCAGAAAGAAATTACTAAAAGAAGAAAAAAAATATTTCTGCTACAAGAGCTAGGTTCATCTTTCCAGAAGGGGAACTGGGAAATATGCTAGAATGTACCACATTGAAACGTAGAAATTGTCAGCTCCATCATTTTCTTTTTCTGTCTAGTATTAATTACAGTGGACTTGTAGCAATTTCACTTAGTACTGAAGGGATCATATTAAGGCAGGAATAAAGGCTGACAAAGTATGTGTTTTATTCAATTTGCTACCATTTTAAAGAATGAGGTCTTAAACTTTCTGCAAGGTTTTAGATTGTATGCATTGAAGAAAAAGCATGAAAATTTCTAAAGCATAATATGACGATTTCTATAGCAAAAAGGAAATTTGGTCTGAAGTTCAGTGAACTATAGCTTATTTTCACTATAGATACTTCTACTGAGAGATTCTGTTAAGATTTAAAACTGCTGCTGAATGCATCCAGTGAAATGGCAAATCTTTGTACAGCACGTAAGAGTGAGAACACTGGAACAGACCAAAACACTCTGTTCAGTGATACCCCCTAAATGTACAGAAAATGAGTAAGAAGAGGACAAGTGCTTACACAAGCACTGAAAGAGAGAGCAGTCCCCTTGTGCTGAGCAGCAAAGAAGGCCTGGGAAGGCTGTGGGAGGGTCCAGCCTCTCATTTCCTCCTGCTATGGTCCCACTCTGCTCTGAATGTCAGAGTCCTCAGTCTGCCTGAGGTCCACATGCCAAAATTTCAAGAGGTTTAGGAAGCTTAAAAAAAAAAAAAAAAAAAANGCCCGGGGGGCCCAAAACAAAAAGGGGTTTTGAAAAAAAAAAAAAAAAAAAAAAAAAAAAAAAGTAATAATCCAGGCTGGTAGTTTGGAAGCAATGAGAAACTTTCTGGTGATTGAGGAATTAATATCCCATTGGCTGAAGGGCCAAAATTGCATTCTGTGGTACCCGGCATTCCAGGGAAAGTCAACTCTTCCATAACTCTCAGGTTCTAGCAAGCTACAGCTTAGAGTTAAATGTTAATTGATATTTAATCATATATAATAAATCTCTATAGAAGAGTTGTGCATGCCAACTTAAGGGTATTAGGATGTCTGAAATACTATAAAATAGATGTCTAATTGATTTATTTTGTCTAAAGCATTGTTAAATTTAGAATTACTTTCTATATGGGAAAATATAATTTATGTTTCCTCGAAGTTGCAACAAAGTACTGGGCATTAGGAAGCTAATAGTCTCTTCCCTATCTGCCAGGGAAACCTTATAACCAGGACTCACAGCCTGACATTGATAAATGATTTAATACTTTAGTGTTTGCCCCATATTCCTCAAGTGGGATTTTTAAATAGAGATTAATAACTTCTCTCCTCTCTGAGGTTTCAGATGTCCCAGTTTTACAATGTCTAATATATATGTACACACAGCTTTTGAGAACTTTGAGAGAAAAATCCCAAATATAGTTGAAAATTCTATTAGAGCCTTTTAGCCAGCATGCATGCATAGTATAATTTATAAAGCTGATGATGAACAAAGCCAGGCAATTTAGAGATTCTAGTGGATGATTAAACACTGAATGAATATGAATAAAAGGGTATGAATATGAATTTTTTTATTGTTGCTTACAGGAAATAGAAAAGTACTTCAGGCATATCCAAAACAGTTTATAAAACTTTTGATAAACTGAGGTGTTGAAATGTGTGCTCTAGATTTCATAAGTGTTTTTTTCAGATTTAATACCTTCATAGTGTCTTCCAATAAAGATGGAGGCAATTTTGAAACATCATTTTAATAAAAATATATATTAAAAAATTCATCCTTAAAAAACTTTTTGTTATTTTTTTTTATATTTACCGAGGTCAAGAGGAGATCTGAGAGCATTCTAATGTCACTGGATGTTTATTTTGCATTTAAAGAAAGTAAAAGTTTTAGCACAACTGCAACAGATAGGGCGATGTCTTAATGTATTCAGGACAGTTTAAGTGTTCATATTCACATCTCAAAATCCTGTACAATAAAAACAGTGTTAGTTCTTCAGATTCATTTTTAAAGCTAAGAACATTTCCATGTTTTCCAATTCATAGAACATTTCCAATCTTTCATAGACTGGCATGACTATTTAACTACACTTTACAGTTCTCTCACCCTCACGCTTGATGTGAAGTAGGGAAAATGCAAAGATGCATAGGCTCCTTTACCAGCTTGTTTCTCTTTTAAATCAAAACTTTTGATGATAAAAGAAAGTACAGCTCAAGGCTATGATATAATGCACTTAGAGGTCCCAAAGGCAATATTCTTAACATCTACAACCAACCCTGAAACATAACAGAGGAATGTAAATGTTAGGGCTGGGCTCTTAAATTCAAGCTTCCTGACACACTGCGGGCTGACAGCCTTTGAATTTATAAAGACCTCCTATCTAAACAACCAAAAGAGCTAAAGATCACTTAGAATAATTATTTTGATCTGTACTTGCAAAGCAGTAGCAACCTATGAGAAAGTATTACCATGTACACATCCAGGCAATTATTTCATCTGATCATATTTGGTTTCATCATCTTAAAATTGCTCTTCCATGCATAGCTGGAGACTAGTTTTATCTGTAAAAGTGTGTGTCAGGGGATTCATAACCCATTTTAAGTGTTTGTATATAACTACATGCACTTAACATGTTTTAGAATGAATCAAGAAATTTTTCTTCCTCATGATATTTTTTTCAAATAACTGAAATGCTTGAGTCTTTCGTGGAAATGCCTTCTCTTAGTTCAGGGTTTTTTTTCCCATTTTATTATTAAAAAAACCAAAAACAACAACAACAACAAAAGTATTTTTGGTTTTCTGTGGATGCCTAAAAAAATCCAAGGAATGAGCCACAGAAATTTCTTTGGAGACCAAGGGCACCTTAATTCTTTGTAATAAAAGTACCTGAGGAATATCTAATGGGCCCTGTCAAGTTGATGTGCTCATTGGCATGGCTATTGCACAACAGCTCTGAGTTCAGCACAGAGCATGTTAGCAACACCTGCTTTCAGTCAAAACTGTCATGATGTTGGGCCAAGGTGACCTCTTCATTTTTTCATATGGGTTATTGAAAAACATGCACAATGCCCACTAGGATGCCCAAATGAGAGCTCAGGGCTCTCTTCTGCCTCCCTGTACTTTGCATGGAAAACTCAATTTTTCTATGGGGAGCTGCTTCACTGTCATGAGGCTTTCAAGGGTGGCATCAGCTATTCTTTAATGAATTAATTTTTATTTTCCCCAGACTATTAACTTTCATTCTGAAAACTAAAAAAAAAAAAAAGACCCAAACCAAAGCTAAAACAAAACACTTATAATGACCTGAAGAGCTCGAGAGAGTAGACTTTGTTTAAAATCATAATTCCTTCTGCCACCAAAATTGACATGAACCCCAATATGCCTTAAAATTCAATATATATCACACCTTTTATTATGGATATGCTTTTATTATATGGATATGCTTATTGAACATATATTCTGGTCTGTGAAATGTAGAGAGGTTTATTTCTAAAGGTTTTTATGAGCACTAGCTGCATCTGAAATGTTTTCTTTCTGAGTAAATGCATGTTTTACAACAGCCCTCTAATACCTCAAGAGGAGGGTTAGAAGGACACTGACAAACTTTTTATTACCCTAGGATGTATGCAAGTGTTTCAGAGGATCAAAGTACAGAAATCAAAAATATGCAACTGAAGAAATTTCTGAAGAAAGAGAAGTAAAATCAGTGGTTTATTTGGACCAGTGGAGAGTGTAGTGAGAAAAACAACACAAATTTTAAGGTGTGAAAGTTATTTAACTGCTGGCTCACGGTAAACCACAAACATGTATTTCTGACTGCATTGAAGATAACCATTCCCAGGCTGAATCAAGCCAATGTTGTGTCAGTTGGCTGTCACCTGACAACTGGCAGTACTTTGGGAAAGATATACAAAACAGGACAGATAAAACCCAATTCTTTCCCAGGTATAAACTTTCATTTTCAAGCAGTCTGAGGTTTATGGACTTCCTCAGGCAGAGAGTGCATTCACATCATTGATCTTAATATCTACTGATGGAGCTTCTTCTCATGCATTTGTCTAATGGATTCCTGAGCCCATTTATATCTTTGACCTCCACAGCTTCCTCTGGCAATGAGCCCTACAATTTAATTATGCATTGTGTGATAAAGGACTTCAGATTGTTTGCTTTAAACTGACCGCCAGATCATCTGAGTGCTTCTCTGTTTTTTATAATACATGTGATAGCAAATAATCATTTAGGCAGCCTATGACTTCATATACATTCATCTCTCTCCTCCCTCAACTGCCTTCCAGACTTAAGTGTCTCAGCCTAAGACTTTTTCTTCCTACCAATTCCATTTCATACTTCTAATCATCCCTGTAGCTCTTTCCTGCATATTTATTGAGCTCTCAAGCTCTTTGAGATGGAAGAGAACAGCATAAAGCTTTGAGGGTGTGAGTAGAACACAGATTTCTACAATACTGTACTGATCCTATTTTGTTCTATTAATTTCCTCATTGTTCTTAGCACACTGGTCTTGTATATATTTTCATGGCTTTCCCTATGCCTATTGTTTTTACATTTGGAAACAAAATGCATTAAAAAGAAAGGAGAAACTAAATTCTGTGGGATAAAGTAATGTTATAGAAACTAAAGAATATGAACTAGATGCATTCAAAAATATCAGTGATTGAATGTGAGCAAACAAGTGTCCACAACTTGACGTAGTTTCGCTTCATCCTTCTTATCTTGCTCTGAAATGCCAACAAACAGGTTTGTAGACTTGCTAATTCATTGGCATGTTTCTGAGCAGTACTAAACTTCCCATCTCTGGCTGATGTCAAAAGGATTCAAGACTGGCTAGCCCTCATAGAAGTGGAACTGAAGTGTATTGTTCTGGTAACTGTTTATACTATGTGACATTGTCACTTCCATACTATTTGTGGAGCTTGATGCTGGGAAAAATGAATTTCTAGAGAGGTTATGAAAGATCAAGGATGCTATAATGTCATCATAATTACATGTAACTTGGGCATCAGTATTACATAAAAGCATATTGAATGCTTACTTAACATAACATTTGAATAAATCATGTTTAAAATCATGTTCACTGAAACATTTATTTCAGCTAGAGCTACATAGTTTAAGCTGCTCATACATAAACATTTTCAGCATTATTTATGAAAGCTTGGCTTGCATCCACTTAATTTATATTTTAAAAAATAAGAGATAGCTATGTGAATCTTATATTTATAGCAAAAACCTCCATCGTCTGCTGCTTACTGAGGTTTCAGCAGATCTACAATGGTAATTCAATAACTATGTCTACAATATCCTGGGAGTTTTAAACACAGTTTCCCATTTTTGCATTTGACATTTCAGTCTGTACTTTCTTACTTTTCTTGATAGGCTTCTAGGTACTAAAAATAATTAGTTAGTGCCTATCACGCTATGTGACAGTGATGCCCTTGAATACCTAACATGGTTAGCAAGGGTTGAACCTCCTAGGAAAAGTGAATTTTATTGACTCATTGATGCAAGTGCCTCACTGCTTCTGAAGTTTTTGGAAGGAGAGTTTACAAAGTGGGTTGAAGAGTCTTGAGGTGGAAGCCCAGAATCAGCTGTTCTAGAGAGGAAGATTTACAGTTGGGCTTTGCCATTGCAACCAATAGTTACCACACCAAAGCCATGTGGCACGGGCTTCACTTGGCCTCTGTTGAGTATGCTGAGTCAACCAACAACTCTATTTTCATTTCAAAGTGAATAAGGCTCAAATATAATGAGGTGTACGTTTCCTGAGCCAGTGGAGAGGGATTTTAGCACCACATTTGTTTTTCTTCCTGTTTGTAAATAGCTTGTGTGAGATGTACTCTGAGAATTCTTCCCAAAGTAGAAAAATCAAGTATTTTTTTCTCAGTGGTGGCCTTCCATGTTCAGATGCTTTCAAATCTGAAGCTATATATGTTAGCATTGTCTTACAAGCTATAAATTAGCCTTTGTATCTATATTGTCACACTGAATCATTTTGTTAGATGCATAATGTCAAGAGTACTTGTTAAGCATCCTTTGATTCATTAGCATTGAAATATAAAATCATTGAATGGATTGGGTCAGAAGGGACGTTAAAGATAATTTAGTTTCTCCTACCATGGGTGGGGACCCCTTCCACTAGAGCAGGTTGCTCAGAGCCCCATCCAGCCTGGCCTTGAACATTTCCAGGGATGGGGCATCCACAACTTCCCTGAACAACCTGTTCTAGTACCTCACCACCGTCATAGTTTGAATTTTTTTTCTAATATCTAATCTAGATGAACTCCCTTTTAGTTAGAATACATTTCTCTTTGTCTGGTTACTACATCCTCTTGTGAAAAGTCCCTCTCCATCTTTCTTACACATTTTCTATCGGTACTGGAATGTTGCAATTAGGTCATCCCAAACCCTTCTCTTCTCCAGACTGAACAAACCCAATTGTCTCACCCTTTCCTCATAGGAGAAGTGGTCCACCCCTCTAATCATCTTGGTGTCCCTCCTCTGGACTTTCTTCAACAAGTCCATATCCTTCCTGTTCTGGGGACCCCAAGGGTGAATGCACCACTCCATGTGGGGTCTCACCTCATCCCGCTGGCCACGGTGCATTTGGTGCAGCCCAGGATACAATTGGCTTTCTGGGCTCCAAGTGCACATTGCTGGGCCATGTCCAGCCTCTCATCCACCAGCACTGCCTTGTATTGTGGCCTTAATACAGAAAGGACAATCCTTGTTTAAAATTCGACTTACATTTGGATAAAACACTCCAGTAATTCCAGAAATTAGGTATTAACTTACCAGCTTTTCTGTTTCTTTGCTGCCCACTCAACATTAGCAGAGATATTCTTCATGAAACTCCAACCTAAAGACATCTTGGTCTAATAAACTTTTGTAGGGCAATATGCTCAATGTACTGAAACAGATCTTGCTGTCATTTCCATTAAATCACATGAATGGGATATATCTTAGGCAATACTACCTACCCAAAAGTTAGATGTCTTGCCAGCTATGGGCTATATGTTCATAGTTATTAGTTACTTCTGGAGGGTGATTCATTTACACTATTTTAGTCTATTTTGGCTTCTGGAGTTTCTTTCAGTCTTTGGGCTTTCTTTTGCTGTCCTCGCTGATTATTGAAGTAGTCCATGGTAACTGGCTCAGACTTACACATTTAATCTCTGATGCTTACATCAGCAAGGAGGAATCCCAACCAGAGGCATTCTGACTCATGGTATCATCCAGAAATTGTGTGGTCTTTAAAAAAAACACAAAACACTCCAAGTTTGCAGTTCAGGGAAGCCCTAACATTCCAGCATGGGCTGTTCCTAGCATGTTTTTCTGTATTATATTGAGTGGGCCTTCAAGAGAGCTGGAGACGAAAAAAAGGGGAAAAGATAAACTACTATTTCTGTTACTTTAATAATCCTAAATGCAAAATATTAGCTCTTTGTAGCAACAAAAAACTCCACCAGCAGCCATACTGAAACCATATGCCCTCCATTTGATTTACCATCAACAACTGCCTGGCTGCACACAGAGCCTCTCTGCTTAATAGTGGCTCTAGGCAAGTGCATGCATAATATTCAAAGCAGTTTTGTTCTTTTATTAGAGTTGTGATAAGGAGGCAAAGCATTTTAATGGGGATAATCAATTGTGTAATGATATTCATATACAACAAAGTGCTTTTAATATAAGTACTTCTAACGTGCTGCTTTTGTGATGGGGGAATTACTTTTGTAATACTTTCAGAAGTATGTCTTCTATTGGTGCCAGGCAGACAGAGCCACGCTAGGAGACTCCTGAACTCCATTTAGTCCTCATTCACAATAATGCATTTTTCAATGCAGAGACCACATGAATTTACCACTCTGCTGAATAAGAGAATTTCAACATTAGGATGTTTCTACATTTTTTTGCAAGGAAAAAAAAAAAAAAA
>VYXF01011623.1:511378-654928 GCA_013397295.1 Polioptila caerulea
CGCCCGACACCCCCGTCTCTTTCTCCCCACAGTGTGAACGATCCCGGCAACATGTCCTTCGTGAAAGAAACTGTGGATAAATTGTTGAAGGGCTACGACATCCGCCTCCGGCCGGATTTCGGAGGTGAGTCGCCCTGCCCGGGCTTGCCGCCCGGCGATCCCCCCCTCCCCCGCAGCTGTCCCCGGTGCTGCCGCCGCTCCCGCACGGCGGTCCGGCCACCGCGCCCCCGCTGCCGCGGCACCTCTGGCCGCCGGGTAAAGGTCTGGTCTGCTCGCAGGTCCGCCCGTCTGCGTGGGGATGAACATCGACATCGCCAGCATCGACATGGTTTCCGAAGTCAACATGGTGAGTAGCTGGCGAGCCCGGCCGGCGCCGGGGCTGTCGCCCGGGTCACGGCCGCCCGCTCCCCGTCCCTCCTTTCGCACGAAGTCGCTGCTGTCTCGGCGGGCGGCGGCGGGGCTGCGCGGCGCTCCGAGCGCTGCCCTCTTCGCTTGAAAACTTTATTTCCCTGGAGACGCGCTTTCCTCCTTCCCCCGTTTTCCCCTCTCTCTGCCGGCGGCCGTGTCCGCGAGTGTGCCGGGCCCCCAGTTTGCACCAACCCTCCTTCTCGTCCCTCTGTACCCCCAGGCGGCCGGAGCTCGCAGCCGGCGGGGTGCGGGGCGGGCTGGCGGCGGCCGGCGGGCTTGCCGGGGCCGGTGATGGAGGGCCGCGGCTGTCGGCACCTCCCTGCTTCTTGCGCGGTTCAGGGCAAAAAACCCGAACAGCCTAGCGTGTCTGTGGGCAAACTCTGTCATGTGCGAGTGCTTTAAGGCTTGTTGAGCCGGCGCGGTTGTGAATGGACTTGGGAGGAATAGTAGCTTAGTCTTGTCTCGGAAAGTGATGCTGTGCGGGGCTATCGTGTTCACTGATGGACAGCCAGGTGTTTAGTGCTTTTCTGCCTTTTGGTCCTCTCCTCTGTATACCTTGATGATTCGATCTTAGAAGCTACAATTTCTGTTTCTTGTCCTAATCCTAAATCTGAGGTGGATTTTTCACGTTCCTGAGCAAGTTGCTCCTTCTCTCTGTGTCTCAGTTTTTTTCCTTGTGTCCTTCCCTTTGCAAGCCTCGTGTAGAAAGACCAGTCACTCTGCAATGCTGTAGTTACATTTATGGCATTAAGAATAATATATTCACGTTTGGAAGTTGAGCTCTCTTACAGTACATATGATGTTAACACTGCACTACTTCTCCTTCAATGCACTGTTGCAGTGCTACAAGCTGGTGTATCTTGGCTTGATACATGATCCTTGTATTTTCATTAATCCTGCCACTACTTTTACCCCCTCTACTTGAAATGCTGAGAGAGAAACTTTTGCTCTACTGCTCATCTTCTAAAGAATGTTTTTGACAGACATACAATAACCTGTTTGCAGTTAAAAGTGTCACCAATGCCAGCCTTCCTACTCATTCAGGGAGGAAAAAATGAGATAGTTCTGGCTAGAGTTTGTCTTTAAGCTTTATGCAGATTCAGGCAACTGCAGAGACAACTCATATATTTGACAGGCTTTTCTGTACCTGTAGGATTGCTTCTCAAGTAAAAAAAAAAAAAAAGGAGCTGAATGAAAGCTTCTCTCTGAAGAGTAATTGAAAAGTCTGACTTCACTATCCCCACTGCCACCTTCCCCACCTCTGGATATGTTCCAGTCTTAGGGAAGCATTACATGACTCATTAAATTAATCTATAACACTGTGTATGTGAAGTGCCAGAGAGGCAATAAATATCAGAAAGAAGCATGCTGAGATTGGAAAGAAAATGAGGGGATGTATGCTGCTTTTTATGCTTTTTTTTTTTTTTTTCCCAATTGCAGGAAAGCCTGTTAAGTTTAAATAACAACTTGTCCAACCCACTGTAGCAGGGGTGTAGGGAAAAGTAAGTAATTACACTGCTTCTTATGCAAGGCTGGGTGATCAGATCCTCAGTGATATGGGAGCTCCTCAAGTAGATGGGTTCTCCCAAACAGTGTGTCAGTGTACCAAGTGCTTAAGTTTCTAGCTGCCCCAGGAGTCGGTGCCCACTCTTGCCCATGAATTGCCAGAGCAGCTGCAGAGAAGTGTTTTTTTCTGTGCCCTCTCATGGAGCAATGCAAAAGCTGAAAAATGTCAATATAGATCTTGCAACAGAAACATATAATGTGTTTCTGAAGAAAGTTGCTAAAGTAATTTTATTATAAAAAAACTGTGCTAATTTGCTTCAGGAAAAATGAGCAGGAAGGGCTTCTGAATGGTGAACACCTTACTACAACCAGAATTTCAGCTAAGCTTGTATCACCTGCCTGGAAAAGCAGTCATCTTTGACTAAGCGCAGCTATATTTGCATACTAGCTGAGTTGGTTACTTCTACTTATTTTATGTAACTTTTTACTGGTCTGCAAGCATTTTCGAGTACATATCAATGAACCTGAATAAGTACATATCAATTATCCTGAATAAGGATGAAAAGGAGGAGCNAGTAACTTTTTACTGGTCTGCAAGAATTATCGAGTACATATCAATGAACAGTGAATAAGGATGAAAAGGAGGAGCTTTTCAAGATTACTCAAGTATTTATTCTAAGTAGTAATTTGGACGGGGAAAAGGAAAGGCCCAATTAGTTTGAAGACCTAAGGCATAGCTGTTGAACTTCATGCTGGCTGCCAACTAAACTTTTAAACTTTGACATATTCTTTCATTTAATTCCAAACAGATATCGTGACTGTTGACCTTTAGCCTCAGCAGCTATTGAAATGTGTTACAAGAATTTCTCTGAGTGAACTGTGGTAGTGTGAACATTAATTCCTTTGATTTGAATCTAAACATTGGTGTAACCTTTTATAAATTAGCTTGTTAAAATTCATCTTTGTATTAAAAATAAAATAACCAGAGATTTACCATTCTTCAATTTTATGGACATAAATAACATGTTATTACAGCAAGCTTTATTATGCTACTTTCTAGGCAGCCTGTAATGTAGATTTTAGTGACATGATGACAATTCTTTGTAACAGGAATTACAGCTTGTATAGTGCTCTTTTCTATTAATAATCAAACTGTAGTTTTATATATAATATATTCCTCTATGACTCTATATTAACTAGCTATTTATTAAGCTTTCCATCATTCAAAAAATTTATTTGTGTTTAGCCTTTCTGTTGAAAATCACTAAGAGTCCTTTGCCCTATACATCCAGGCTAGCTATAGATATTTTTTAGAATAGACTTACTGATAGCCATGTCCATCTTCCTTGGATTACATGGGATGATTAAAATTTTTCTTTATTTTTGATACTGAAATGCTAAGCTGGATCAGGAGGACAGGTGCAAGTATCAGGATTGCAGACCATCAACTTGTTTTACTGAAAAGTTGTACATAAGCGGTTGCTATTTGATTTCACAACATCTTGAAAATATTGAGTAGCATTATTGAAGTTGTTAGCATGTATGATATAAAAATCACATGATTTGATATTTATACTTCAAGTTACATATATATGGAGCAAGGGGGAATTAAGGAAGTTGCATTTAAGAAGTGCATTGCTCAGGGAAGGGCTGCAGTGTGTTAATTACCTGCCCATATGTCTCTAGTGTCAGTGTGCTTAACTCTCCTGCTTAACCTGTACATTCTTTCCCTTAATTATTTGCCTATTTCACAAATGATATGTGTAACTGGATACTTAAGCACCTACCTATTTTTGTGCCTATTGCCAATAATTGCATTTAAAACCACTATAAATTGTACAGAAATATAAATCTCCGAACAAAATACTGAACAATAATAACAACAGATGTAATACTGAGAATATACTGTAAGTCATCTTACAAATAAAGAGTATGGAAGATTACTGTTGTCAGATTTCAATAATTTAGCCATAAATGTCATCCTTTTTTGTGATTCAGGTTGATTGTATTTTGTTTTTCCTGTGTTTTTAGGTGTTTTGCTCACATGACACGTATTGAAAATGAAATAGTTCTTGTATTTTTACCAGTCTGTCAGCCTATTTCCACTCAGACAGTGTCCACAATTTGCAATTTTTTTTAACAGTCTGATTCTTCTTCAATGTTTGGTCTGTGAATCAAATGCATTAGTTCCAGGCATTCAATTTTCAAGCATCCAAATACTTCTGGATCTTAGGAAGTTAAATAATCAATGCATTGAATCTCCAAATAACCCCCTCTTTAAAGTCATTATTACAGCTGGAAGACTCAAGTACTGTGCTTTCATTTTACTATAATTTTAGAATGTGTTTCATAGTTTACGGGAAGTAACGCTATAAAGTGGATGGAGAAAACAAGGGGATTAGTGCAAAAATGAACCTTTCTTCTTAGAGATAATGTTTTGCAGAGAATAGGAAATGTGCTGCTGCTCTCAGAAGTGCTGTCTGCAATGTCTTTGTTTATAGAGAGGACTTTAGAGTTGTCCATCTAGGGTTTCTCAAAGGCTCCAATTTTGATGAAATTAAACCAGCAAAACCCAGGAGGCATCATTTGCTATATAGTCGTCCTGCTGTTTTAAGAATACTGTAGTCAGAAAATTAGTTTGACATGAAGTCAGACCTTAAGACAGATGAGTTGTTTCTGAAAAAGATGTCATCTATTCTGTGCTGTCACTCTAAAAAAGATGTAATCTCTTCTATGCTAACACTGTAATTTTTATTTTTATGCATGTGCCTTTATAAAACTGCAAGTATGCATATGGACTTCATTGTGTGCCTGCTGATTTTCAAAGCAATTTTGACATCTTTCTGACAAACTGTTTTAGTTGCTGCCCTAAGGTCGACTGAAGTTACTACTCACTGATATTAAATAGTATCTATTTTCATTGACAGGGATACACAAATAATTATTTTTAGGTGAATTAGTTCATGCTTCACCTGAAGTACTGAGGGTGCAGAACGTCATGCTTCTGTTAATGAAGTTTGTCACATCTTACTTAAGATAATAAAAAAATTGGTGGATTCCATTTATCTAAATTGAGATTTATGGCATTAGATGTCTCAGTGAGAGCTGGATTGCTAAACTCTACAAGTGCAGTTAATGGAGATCTAGAACAGAATGTGGATGCTTGGGCAAAAGTGTCTGCTGTCATTTTGGTTTCACAGTATCAGACTTGCCCTCCCATTTCCAGTCCAGGTTGATGCAGATCTCCTGCAAATTCTCTGCCATGTCATCGTGCCCAGGGTTTAGACACTGCTCCAGCTCCTGAAATTTAAACAACTGAATCTTGTTCTTGTCAATACAGGTGATGCAGTCAAGAGAGCTTAAAATAAAAAAGGCAATGTAATAGTGCTTCTTAGATATTTTAGGTGCCTCGAGGTATATCTGCCTCTCTAGAACTTAAATGAACCTGCATAGATAGTTTGCTGTACCTGCTAGCCCTATGCAGGAGTTCTACATAATCCAGGCATCCAAAATGGCACCAGACACCTTTGCTTAGGTAAGTGAATTGTTCCTTAGATGTACGGCCAAAGTTTATGCTCCAGGTTCCCTCTGGAATCAGAAGGAGACAGTCACTAATTTGTAACAGGCATCTTAAATGTCTGTGTGGTTGTTATTTTTTAAATTGAGGGATTAATCTTTTTGAGAGGGGTCCTTGCTTCCTGAATGGTATGGAGAGAGCCAAGGCAACTTGGTTAGTATTTGAGTAGGCACAGTGAAATGTAACCTGTGTTTCCTGCCATAAATGCAGCTTACATTTCCTGCCATAAACAAATACTTTCTAAGTACTTTGCAAACAGAATCTTGATGTTACCAGGAAGTCATGACATGTGACATACTTTGGTTTGAAGATTCAGATGGAGAAATTAAAGGAGTTGTTCTGATACAATGGTTACATAATCATATTGCAAACACAAGTTTTCTAACTAGAAGATTATTACTAGTTCACAAGTCACAGAAGTATAAAACAGAATATGCAACTTTCTATTCTGATTTTGCTTTTATATATTTTATAATTTAATGTATTTAGGGAGCATTGTCGATCTTACTATGACGGAAAGAGCACATACATAATTTTGCATATATGTGTGTATATACATTCATGTGTGTATTTGATAGATAACATAGAGGGGGAAAAATGAAGAAGAAAAAGGTGGTGCCCAAGCAGGGAAGGATCTCCTGAGGCCAGCATAGCCCTGTGATGAGTGCTGTCACTGTGCTGGTGATGAGCCAGCATCCATCCCCTAGAAGAGGGGCACAGCAACAGGCACTGATCCCAGAAGATAGTCTGTCTTACAGGTTGCCTGCACTCTAGTTACCAGCTAGATCATCCATCCTCTGCCTTGTCTCCATCCATTTTTCTTCCTCAGGACAGTACCCATGAACTCCCCCAGCCTGCCTCACTCTCTCTCCATCTCTGTCATGTTTCATAGTTCTTGTTGACAGAGAGAGAGAAAGAAGTGCTTGTAGCAGACGGTGTGATAGGGAAATGACTCCTGTTCGTCCAGAGGAATTGATGACAGGCTTCTGCTTTTCTGCAGTGGAAAGCAGCTACTCTGAAGGGGAAGGAATACCTGCTTATGCCGAGACAGGGAGGTAGTTAATGTTTCTGGGAGGTTCCAACAGAATATTTAAAATCCAACTCCAGCTGCCAGCATTGAATCATCCAGACTTGGATGATGAAATAGATATGATTTGTGATGACATCAGTCTGGAATAATTGCAGGTATTCTATGGACAAAAAAGGATTCAAAATTATGTTTACAAACTAGAGGAATAGCCCAAATAAAGAAGGAGCAAGCATGAAGTGCTGCATTATATAAGGAACGATGAATCCATTATTTAAAATGATACAGATTTTGCTAAGCAGTAGGACACTAAAAAAAGGTCTTACTGGACCAGAATCTAAAGCAAGTGAAAAAGTCACAGATGCAGTACAATTGAAAAAGAAGATGCATCTTACCTTGGGGTACATAAATAGAAATGTTATTGACAAGACAAAGTTTTCTTTGTCATTAGTTAAGACTGAGCAGGAATGCTTTGTCCAGTGCTTCCTCACTGGCTCTCAGGAAGATGGAAAGAAACAGGAGGTGTAAGGAAGAGAAAAAAGTGTTTCTAATTCAAATAATTACAAAACAGGGCATATGCGGTGATGTTGAAGTAAATGGGTTTGGTTAACACTGAAAAATATTATGGGGAAAAGAAATAAAAGTTCCTAGTTAGTAGGATTCTGGTGGTGAGAGAATGATGATCAGTTGCTCTTTAGAACCAGTGGAATTAAGACCTGAAGAAATCAAGGAAATTAGGGAATTAATTTCAAATTGGGTAGATTCTAGCTACATTTTTTGTAGCATCTCCTTTGTTTCAGGTTTTCGAGAAGGGATTAGATAAATACCTCTTCCAGTGGTGTTGCTCTTGCCTTTGGAGAGGCTGGGCTAGCTGATGCTTTGAGGTGTTCTCCAGCACTCTGTTTCTGTGAATCTCTGCTCTGATTTATTATTATTTCTGTCAGCACTCACAAGTGTGTCTCGGTGTGGTTTCAGATGCTCCTGCTGGTATCATGGTGATGCCTCAGAAGATGAGAAGTTTCCCATAGGATATTTGTAATAAATGCCACTGCCATAAGTATATGCCTTGCAAACTGAGATGTCATTGGTCACCAGCTTTGTATATAAATCATTATTGTGTTCTCAGTACCTTTGCATCGATTGCACCAGGTGTCACATGTATGTTCTTTCAAATATGAGTAGTAGTAATTGAAAAAAATTATGAACCTACAAGGTCAGGACTTCTATGCATGTAATCATTATATACTTCTGCTCAAAGACTTTTATCATGCCCAGGTAATGAAGAACTGCACTAAGTTAACAGGAGTGGAAAATAGACAGAAACTTTATGAGTTTTTACCTAATCTATGCCTAGCAATTTTTTTCACTCCCTTGAAGAAAGAAAGAAATAAAGGAAAGAGGGATATTTATTTGAAGATCTTTATTAGTGCACTGAATTTTTATTCAGATAGTTTAAAGTCTGTAGTGATACAGAAAGCTTAGTGATTTGATAAAGATTGTCAATGTCATGCTTGGCAGAAGACAACAGACAAACATAGAAACTTCCATGACACATCTGCCACAATGGTGCGCAGACCCAAATGTCCTGACTCAGCTACTTGCTGGTGGTGGGTGCCTGGGGAGGAAACCAATAAAGACATGTTACTACTTCTCTAGGTTACCTTTACAATCTCCAGTGATTGGTAACTTGAGGAGAGTACCTTTTGTTTAGGTGTCACCAAAGCATTGTGATGATTTAGTAACAATTCACTTTTCCCCACAGTCTTCCTTTTAATAAAGATATGATTTTATAAAGAATTTAAACTTGGGTCGTATCAAGTGCAATCCATCAATACTGAAGGATAATAAAAATTTTCAGTGGAAGAGGTTGAGTAATATTTAGCTACCATTAGAGGTTTTAGCTTATCCAGAAAAAACTTTATTTTCTTTATTCCCTGTGACATGGATTTATAAAAAATAGGTGGAAGAAGAATCATTTCAAAGCAACAGTTTATTTAATATTTGTAATTGAATGTCACAGTTCCTCATAACTACAAATACTGCAAGGGAAAAATGCCCAAGTCTGGGCATGTCTAATTCATTATTAACTATTACGGATTTGAACCGATAACTTTGGCAAAATAATTTGTTCTCTCAGCAGTTAGGAGCTGGTTATAGGTCGCTGTGATAATGCAATCTGCAATATGAATGTAATATTGCATGCAGCAGAGAGGGAAGATAAAACAGCTGTGCTGGGAGGTCTGCAGTTACACTGGATAATTGGCAGTTCAATAGCAGTTAATGACTTTTTTCTTAATACTAATATGAATGTTGAATTTTCATTAGTTCATGGCTATGTCTCCATGGCACAATACAGCACTCTGCAGAAATACCAGAGGTACCTCTGGTGCAGCTAGTAGAATTTCTGGATGCTGTGAAGTTATGTCAACACAGAGCTCTGTACAGAGTGGATGTACCAGTGGGAGTTAGGTCTCTGAGTAAGACTTGTCTCACAAGCTTTAAATAGTTTATCTGGTGTATGACCAGCATCTAGCCAGAGCTCATCATTAGAGTGCTCCTTAACAGAGAGAAGTACTTCTGTAAGAGAGTATTTTTTGTTGTAAAAGAGCTATTTAGGACAAGGATGACTGGCCCTCCTGAAGTACCTATCTGGAGCTACTAGTAGGGTAATGGGATGGAGAAGACCATGAGAGGAGTTGACTGACTTAGGGTAGATGGGGTGTTTTTTTTTTTTTTCAGTTAATGTTGGAATGAATTCCACCTGCTGCTCCTTCTTAACCTGCCTTTTTGAAGATAATTAGAAGACAGCCCTGAACTCATTCACAGCTGAGCTTTACTTGACTAAGTAGTATTAGCCAGCAGGTTAATGCACTGCATGTGAATTTTGTGCACAGTGTGAACTGCAGAGAATTTTTCATGTAGATTTTGTGTGACTTCTGGCTCAAAATACATGTAGGACAGAGAAGATAGCCTTTGAAAGCAAGCTCAAACCCACGTGATTAAAAATAGGTCATCCCTTGTTCTTTGAATTGAGATACAAGATAGCCCCACTGTCTTCCTCTGCTGGCCTGTTAACCCTAAAGTCACTTGAAAGAAACAGCTTCATTCCCATAACTATGTGCTGTTCACATGAGGGATATTTTAAGGTTTCCCATTCTGGTTGTTACTTGCCCATCATGGCTTTAGCATGTGAGCTCATTGCTTAGCTGCAGTGTCAAATGTTGAACTGGAATCCAAGGCAGGTGCACCTGAGCTTGGCTGGGCAGGGTCCTTCATGCTTTTGGAGTTTTTGGATTTTTTGCACAACCCAAAAGCTGAGGGCTTTGCCTTCCAGGAGCTGCACTTGGCTGTGCAGGGCATCAGAGCCCCTGTCACATTTTTCAGTGGGGAAATAATTCAGGAAGAGTAAGAAATTGAATCTTCCAGATTAAGAAGGCTAAAATGTAAACTAGTTTTCCTGTTTAATCAAATGTTATTTTGTAAACAGATGACCATTTTTCTTGGTGTTTTCTGATGACCTTTTTTCCTGGTGGTTTCCTATGCTACTGTGCCTTTTCGAATGCACTGAAAATTTGAAGTTGAAAATAACAGATGATACAAAATTGCCTTTAAATTCTCAATATTACTGAGTAATGCAGTAAGTCTTGTTAGTTGTTGAAGATACAAAAGATTTATTTAAGCCTTTTTTTTCATAATATAACACATTGACACGTCTTTTTTTCTCTGCATCAGCAGTGATTTGCTTTAGTTTCTGACCTCTTAAGCTATTCATATAGGAATCCTAGGCTATTCACTTGGACTTTCCAATCATGTACAATAGGTCTCCATTTGGATAACAAAAATATCTCCCAAACCCACTGGAACTTTAGACAGGAAGATGTCTTCAGGATTTGCAGAGCAGTATATACGAGCCTTAGTTTTGGTTTTAAGCCACTATGGCACTGCTAAATTAATTTAACAGTTGTGGTGCTCCTGATAAGCACCTGATTAGTAGAATGTCAAGACTTGCTTGAACACAGCACCTATGCTCAGGCATGCACTTGTATGTCAGACACTAGCATGGATTTGTCTCAGCAGTTTCCCAGGTTTGCTACTCTCTGGAGGTTAGCACACGCCAGCTCCACTGCTAATAGGCAGCTTGGACGCAGCTAGTTGTGCTGTGAAATAAGTTAATCTGGATAGAAACAAATTGTGCTGTGCAACAACACTTGTCCTTCAGACAGGAAAACTCCTTGGCTCACTTCATTCCTTAGGTTAGAGCTATCCCAAAAGTGCAATTCATTGCATCCTTGTGAGGTTAGGTAGCCGTGAGTTCTAGTGGGAGAGCTGTGACTCTCCAGAGGGCAACACAGCTGATCTGACTGGCAGATCTGTATTAGAAAACAGCTCATTGTAGAGCTCAATGAGCTTTAGATAATTCACTGTGCCTTGTTTCTTTCTATTCTCTGTACAGTGAATGTGGCTTAAGCCAAATTCTCAGCTGTTACCCTTCTGGCAGTAAGTGAAGTGAATGCTACCTGCATGACCTCTCGACTCTACCCAGCTGTCAGAGCTCCTTTTTTTCCCTCTTTAAGAAAATAGATGGACAGATATTCCTGGCATGTTAGGAAACTGCTGTTGCAGACTTGTTTATGAGGGATGAACTCTGTCTCTTGGTCTTGCTTGGCTTCATGCCCCTTGACAGCAGCTCCACACAGTTCAAATGCTGCAGGTTGACCTGCATGACTGAGCAGAAAGCTGTGGTAGATGAGCCACTGATGAAGAGAGGAAGGAGCCTGAAGTGGAACGCAGGACAGCTACACAGAGCAGTTTACATGCACTTAAATTCAGAGGAGATGTTGTTCACTTCAGTTTAGATAGATAAGGGTCTACAGGTGAAGAATTTCCAGTGTACTTTGTGAAAACAAATTTTTTTTTTACCAGAGTCTCATAAGCAGCCTTTGTTAGGTACCTAAAATTAGGTGCAAATTAATTGCGTCGATGAGGTGGACTGGACTTCACCTTTACCTTGTGTGCTAGAGAAATCAGGTTGTTCTTGGGTAGTAAGGGCTTATGGAATGTGTAGAGAAGAAGTCAGCAGTACCTGTGTTTGTTTGTGTGATGAACGAGAGGTGATTAAGAGAAATCAATTTTAAGGAGGAAATATCTCATTTCCTTTTAATCAAAAATGGTGTCTCCTTTGGCATTTCATCCTTTTTTTTTTTTCACAGTAAAATGGTTGAGCTAGCTGGGGAATAATTTAGCTATTTTAAAAATGCTGATTATCTGCCTGCAATTCTTTTTATAAACCATCCCCTTTTAAATGGACAGAAAAAAAAAAAAAGAGGAATAAAAAGATGGGCAGTGAATTAGCAAATGCATTTAAGGTAGTTGATCAGCTTATCTTTCCAGTAGACCCACTTTAGTCACATGCTCATATATTATTAACCTGACTGCATCAAGGCTGATACTATATGTCTTTCCTGGCATACCCATTTATGTGGTGTTGGGTGCCTTTTGAATTGGATGCTGGTGCTGTTATTTGGGAAGGGAAGTCAGAAGTTTACCTAATGTAATCTTGTTATGCATTAGAATAATATTCTTTATTGGTTTTATAAATATCTGTTTAATGTCATCATGAGTGATCTGGAAGATGGGGTTCCTTCCAAGCTGGTAATCTATGATTTCATGATCTTTACATTAAAAAGAAAAGCTTCTAACCTCCAAAGAGGATCCCTTTTGCATAGCCTTCCTCAAGGAGTTATCGAGCCCTAACACTTGTGGTGTTGTGCCTTTCTTCCATTAGTCACATCTATAAGGATCTCATTTACAGTCTTGCATTATATTCCTTTAAGTTACTTAGAGACACACATGTATAGTGTCATTTAGTAACCTGCTTCCACAAAGTTTCTATATGAGCAAGGTGGTCTAAATTAAAGAAGAATTGCTCTACTGAGATGTAAGTATATCCATTAATTTGACTGCTGGTGCTCACTGAGCAGCTGTCTTTAAGACAGAAGTCACAGTCATTTACAGCTACTTTTCCCTAAAAGTCCCTGAATGATTTTTGTTAACAGCTTGAGCAAGTGACCAAATCTCATGAGACTCCTGTATGAATCTTTTGCAATTTTTCTTTCTCATCCCTCTTGACTCTTGATTATTCACATTCACATTCATATTCACATTTTTTGTGCAGGAAAGCAGGAGGCTTGGTTTTTCTCATAATTATTTTTATAGTCCTTTTTCTAGGATATGTAGTCTATAAAAAAAAAGAATCTGTTGTGGGGAAGACCAGATCCATCCCTCTTCCTGCAAACACTGCTGAATGAAGCTAAATACAAACATAGCTTGCTGCTTTCTGGCCCTCAATTAGCTAGCCCTCCTGAGCTTGATACTGTAAAATATGGTAATAAATGAGTTCTAAAATTCTTTGCACCTCTATATGCTGTTTGTTTTTAACATTTACACAGCAATATTAAATCTCATCTGTACCCTAATGTGTGTGGCATTGTTGAATCCTAGATCTCTTTATATATTCATGTTGTTGTGGTGCCCTACATGATCATAAAAAAAGAGCAAACCTGAAATAAAATGTTATGATGAATCTATACTTAATGGCAGATCACTTCGGAGGGATTCGATTAAAACATGGCAATAATGCAGTAACAGTGCTGAAGATTCAGGAGATGGATTTAGTTAATTGCTTCTACAGAACACAAAATTAAACACTGCCTTTCAAAAATGAGTGATAAATCTTCAGATACATGGAAATAATGGGTATGAAGAATTGACTAGATGTAATGTTGATGAAGGCAATCAAAGGATGAAAGTGTCAGGGTTCCTTTTCAATCTGTCATTGAATTGTGGTCTTCTATCACTGCAACTAGATTTTGTCCTAGCTCTTGCTGTGGCCCTAGTATATTTCCATCTTCTTCTCCCTGTTGTCCCTTAACAAATCTTCATGTCTATTATTATCTGGTCATCTTTTATTGTCAGAAGTGTGATATTTTTTCATCAGTTTGTGCAGCAGAACCAAGCCCCTGCCAGTTAGGCTGTTTCATATTCTTCAAGATGCCCTTGCCTATAGCCAGTGCCCTGGCCTCAGTGCTCAATGCTCAGCCTCAAGTCCTTTGCCATGTTGCCTTTTCTTCTGGGGTGGCAGAGCTGTCAGATTTTTTTTTTTTTTTTTTTTTTTTAATGGCATGCTAATTTCTTTGCAATCAGAAAGATTATTTTTAATGATACTGTTACACAGTATCTTACTTTTTTATTTATTTTGACTTGAATAGCAGACATTTGTGCTGAAAGAGAGAAACATAAGAAGGGTTATACTTTTAAAAAGTTTGTGGCACCAGACCTTTGCAAAAAAATTCTCCAGTATACTCCTACCTGTGCTTTTGCTGCATTGAGCCATAACATAACTGTGATTATTTCTAATGGCGTTAGAGAATGCAAGGAAGGAAGGCAGGAGGGAATTCTTCAATTTTTAGATTACTATATGATCACAGTGGAGTGAAAGTTCAATTTTATTTGGTTATCATTGCTCAGTGGGGACAGGGTATGTTGCTTGTTTTTCACAAAACCCATCAGTAAACAGGCAAGCACTCAGAAGGAGCTGTAGTCTCCATGCCATCAAAATCATGTATTCAATAATCCTCCAAGACAGTTATTTTATTGGTTGACCAAAAAAACTCCAGAGGAGACTTGTTTAGCATGTTATGTCATATCAGACTTCTGAGGAACACATTGTGTTTTCCTTCCCTGGGCAAATACTGTGTCAAATTTGGCTGTTACATGCAGTTGTGCAATTTCAGTGGTCAAAGAGGAGAGGTTTTGGCCCATCTTCTGTTGTCTGTCACACAGAATGGCAGAAGCAAATCCATCCAGCACTAATGCTGAGGTCCTGACCATCAGTTATCCCACTGTGTCATTGTAGGATGGCACTTGAGCTGCAGACTTGCAGATCTTCACACCAAGAGCGGAATTTTTGAGTAGTTACATACAATCACCTGAATTTTTAGGTGCTTTGAAGGGCAAGAAATGGCCATGTTTTCAACTCTGTGTATGTTCCCTGAAAAACTAGGACTCCAGCATTGTGAGTATTGGAGTGTGTGCTAAAACAGCAGCAGAATTAGATGTAATTAAAAAACCTGAATTTCAAAAACACTTCAAATCTTAATTTCTTTGAATTTTTTTTTTTCAGACATTACCTGTGTTGGTCCTCCCTTGATATGTACAAATTTTATGTCTCATTCTGCCCACTCCTTTTTTTTCTTTTTTTTTAAGCAACAAAATATGTAACAGAACTGCAGCTGACATTCAGTTAAATATCTTCTTACAGATGTGAACAGTATCACTCCTCAAGTCTGCAGAGATATCAGCTGGAGCTCTCAAATGATGATGTGTTTCTAAAACCTGTCCTTTGCATTAATTACTCTCCAGCTTTTCTTTGTTGTTGTTAGCAAACGAGGGCTCTCTTTAGTGGCCAATGACAATAATGCCTGTTGGGATTCCTGCTGAATCACTGTCTAGCATTGTTCTGTAAATTTTATGTATGAAAAGGGGATTTTTTTAATCTAGACGTCTAGGAAATAGCCAGATCCTTTTCTGGGGTCTGGATGTTGGTTGTTGTCTCAGTACAAGAGACTAAATAAGAAACTATTTTGGCATGCTGTTGAAAATACCTCCCTGGAGCTAATACTCTTTCTGTCTGGGTGAGATACAGAAAGGAGTTTGTCAGGTTGAGCAGAAGGCAGAATTTTTGTGCAACAGGCTCTGTTTGACACTTGGAGGACTTGTCTTTCTTATTTCTGTAGTCCTTACTGTACTGCAGTTCATGCTGAGAGCTGGCTCAGCCTGGTTAGTTCGGGATCAGAGGAAAAAGAAGGTGTTTTGAGACAACTTTTCCCATTTTTTCCCTTCAGCTGTTCTGTTCTATCTGATGGAGATCAAAATGTTTTCTTAATTCTTTTCAAGCTAAATTCCCAGTGAAAAATACAGAAACTGAACAAAAAGTTTTGTTATATCAACCAATAGATCCAACACCATTTTTCCCTTTGTTTTCCCTTCATGAGAATAAACCAACCAGAGTATTAAACATTATAAAAGGGGAGGAAAAAAATTTTTTTTAAATTATTCAACAATCTTCAGAGGCTTAGTGTCATTTAGAGTTAGTATAATCCTGAAGAAATTATTAAAGACTCTACAGTTCAACAGTTACTGCTGGACCATGAAGAAATATCCCCAAGAACTGAATTTCCCTGACCTGCTTTTATGTTTATGTGTTCTGTGTTCTACTGTCCCACCATAACTCTCGAATTCCAGGAAGAAGGTGGTGGGGGGATGTGTACAGACATTGCTGCCATGAGGTTACTTCACAACAGATTTTGGAAAACATTCCTGAATACTCTAACTCCAGCCAACCCTACCAGTAAATTCTTGGAGCACTCACATGTGGTTTTGGCCCCTGGCAGCTGTTACTCTCCTTCCAGGCTTTCCAGGCACTGCTCAGGAGTCTGCAAGTACCAGAGTTGCTTCTTATCATACGTGCACCTCATTTTGGAGAGTGAGATACTCTAATAGTGAGGGCTTGAGATGCTCAAGCCAGAGTATGTGTTTAACATTCTAGTCATGTTTAATCCACTAGTAGAGAGATAGCTATAGAGTCTCTTTGAGAAATTTATCTACTGATCTGCAGGCCTAATAAATTCAGCTTTTTCTCTGGTACCAGAAGTACTGTCTGTACTGCATTTAACCTTTTTAAGCATCCTCACTAAGCCATATGTGTTGAACTTCTAAATGGAGGTGAATTCTCAGCAGGAATTCAGAGCTGGTAAAAATTCCCCGCAGCTCTCTGTGACAAAAGGCTCTAGTGATGTTTGCAGTTTAGCTTTTCCCAAAGAATTTTTTTCTGGACAAGGTTTATGGCTCTAGACTCAAGCCTCAGACCTGTAGCTGATGCTGCAGTGGCAGGTTGTCTCTGTTGGGTGCCATGGCCAGTTGTGTGATGCCATCACCTTGTTCTTTTCATCCTTGGCACCATTAGAGTCCTTTTGTGATGCAAATTTAGTTTCCACTTTCCTTTATAGCAGTCCAAATAAATAGCTCGTAATCAGTATGTATTAAGAGATGAGGGAAAAAAGGTCAATAATGTTAACATAGATAAAGATTTGTTTGATGTATACTGATCAAATTAAGTGTTTTGGGTTTTTTTAATACCATGTAGAATTACTGTAGAGGTTTTATGTTAACAAAAGTGGGAAATTATCTGTTTTTGGAATCAAATCAGTGGAAAAGGAAGCCAGCTGACATTGCCATTCCTAGCAACAATTTGTAAGATTTCCATTAAAAAATGCCTTCTTGGCACTGAGCTACCTGTGTGCTCTGCAGGAGGACCTCACAGGGTACAGAGAGTCTGTTTCTGCCCAAATGTGTCTTAACTCTAGTGAAGAGTGAAGACAAATGAGATGTGGGTGAGGAATAGTTAGTTTACAAATCCAAGATACAACACCGTCTATAAGGGGGTGGATTACCAGAATTTCATGTTAACTGTGTGTTTGAAATAATTGGAAATCATCTTTCATTGATAGGTCCCATAGTTCCATCTAAAGGGGGTTAAAAGTCTTGTGCTGGGGCACAACAGACAAGAGAGGAAGCATGTCCTTGATCCTTCAGCTGACCAGTGACAGAACGTGTCTTCCTGAGCTCTGGTCCAATTTTTGGTGACGAACGCTGGTACTGGTCAGCCCAGCAGGTGCAAATCTGTGGAATGCAGCTGAGTGGCCAAAGTCCATATTAAATGCTAAGAGTTTGCTTTGTAGAAGTAGTCCTGGTTTGGTTCAGTGGACATAATTCATAGTTGGTGCTCTAGGTATGCTTATGGAGAGCACCTCTGGCTTTGGCCCATCCAAGTTGTACAGAAAAGTTGCAGATCCCCTATGCTTGAAAGCATTGAAGGTCACGTTGGATGGGGCTTTGAGCAACCTGGAGTAGTGGAAGGTGTCCGTGCCCATAGCAGCAGAATTGTAACTAGGTGGCCTTTAAGGTCCCTTCCCACCCAGAACATTCTGTTTTTCTGTGATTCTGTGACACACTCCAACACAGGTTTGCAGTATGCACTAAGGTGGAGAAAGGGAGACCATTTGGCAGATGCACTTCAAAAGTGTATTCCCAATTAGAACTGCAGTGCTAATATAGATAACTCAAAGCCATACCAACTCCTGATTTTAGAATTAATTGTCTTTTCAGTTTGGGACACTGAAGCACATCTCCATCTGATGTGTTACTTATTCATTACTTAATTAGCAAATAATTTGAATGATACCTTCCTCTTTACTCTCATTTTTTGACTGTTTGTGAGTGGCAGTGGTAAACAGGTGTAAGAATTGCTGTGTCAGTTCATACTGAATGTGTCTTAGCCCACTATCATGTCTCTCACTGGGGCTAGTGTCAGATGCTTAATGAATAACACCAAAAAAAAGCAGTGTTTCCCTGGAAAATTCTCCCAGCCTTCATGATTTCACTTCAGGAATATCTGTGGTTGCAATTAATTGGCTTCTTAATGCTTAATCCAAACGATATTAAAATAGAGTATTCTGCTTATTTAGCCTATGTGCACCTACATAAAGGAAATGTACCTTTATGTACCAAATATGTACCTTTATGTACCAATTTTGGCCACATTTTTCCTTGTACATCATATTTTTCTACAACATATTGTTGTAATGCTCATCATTGTCATTGTTAGCTGCACTCATTTAAATCCCCAGAGCAGCCCAGTCAGTGCTAACTACTGACATTGCCATGAAATCTGCCTCTGTGCACACGTGCAGATTTTGGAAGTTGCTTACTTTCACCAGCTGTTTCCTCTGAATGTCAGAAAACTTCCAGGTGCCAGCAGTATAAAGCAGTGCGTGTCTGTCTGTGGCTGTAACAGGGAAAAGCTGTAAACTCTCCCTGAAATTTCTGGACTTTCTAGTCCAGAATTTTTGAGGCAGCAGATCTTGCTTTAAATTGCACTGGTCCTCAAAAATCTTTCTGAAGTAATGTTTGAATTATGCTACTGGGAATTCAGGAAGAGAAAATTCAAATGTATTTGAGTATTCAGTTGTGGATTAATAAAGACTACATTTCTTCAAGTTTCTTTTGCTTACAGTACCAAGTTCCACAGTATAAGGTAGTATGTAATCCCTGAGAAGAGAGTTTTTGAGGACTTCAATGAACTTTAGAAAAAGAAACTGTAGTACATTTTGAAAGAAGTTAAAATACATATTTTTTAATGCAGAATAGAAATTGAGAGCAGATGAGGTATTCTTTCCAGAACTTGTGACTCCTCCGTTTCTAAAAAGATAAAGCTTCAGAACTAAATCCTTGTGAAATCTGGGACAGAAAATCCAATAGAGTTCAAGTTTAAGTATTGCATCTCAGGGAGTGCACAATAATTTGTGTTTGCTTCATAAAAAGGTGGAAAACAGGATTATTTTCCTGTGGTGAGGTCATGCTTTAGGTATGGCACCTGAATCCTTAATCAGGAGTTGGTGCTGAGCCCCACAGTGTCTCAGATTAGACATGGTTTGTGGTTCCTATTACACACACAGACCTTTCACTGACACAGTCTTAATTTTTCAGTATGTACTTTCTCAGGTTCTTCACCTCAGCATCTTCTTTGCTGTTACCTACCCTGGAACCAGTGCAGAGTTCTCCAGATAAATCAATTGCTGTAGTGTCAGGTGTGCTGAAGAGCAGGAGGTGAACAGAAAGTGGGCAGACTAGGGGAGAAGCTAATCCTTGCTTCAGAGTGGTCAAAAATTCCCTCCAGTGGTTTATTTCAAGTGGTTTTTCTCAGTTCAAAGACTTTTTTGGCCAATACACCAGCACCCATACATTCTTCACCCCTCCTTAACGACAGCTATGAGTTTTTAGACTCCAGTGTGAATTCCTGCTGTGATCAGATAGGAGACAGACTCAAGGTGCCTTTTGAGGAATTAAAATTCTTAGTTTGGCAGGGTACAAAGAAAAGGCCCTGTAGAAGCCTTCTGAAAGAATTCTGGAGTTTAGGGCAGAAGCACACCAAGTAGTAGGCTTAGTATTATTATCATGATGCTGATTTTTTCCTATGTACTGCTAATTTATTATGAAACTGAATACTGAGTAATATAATACTGAAACATTTATAAAGATGTTGCAACAAAACATTGATTTTCTTCAATTACTTTTTTTTTTCTAAATTACATTTTCTCAAAATCAATATATTTTGGGAGACAAATTTTGATGCTGCTTTTTATCATTGTGGAAACAATTACAGTGCTATCAGAATCTCCTCATTATGGTGCTAAGCACTCCTAGTAAAGTAAAAGGGTGTGTATAACGAAACTGCTGTCTCTGTGCCTGCTGAATCTCTTTAGCACAAGCAGGAAAATAAAGATTTTTAAAGGCTTTTGTTTACCTAGTACTGTGTAGAAGCAATGGCACAGCTAACTCCAGGAATACAGAAGTGTATTAAAGCCTGAGCTTTAGAGTTCTTTTGTCACTGTTATTTTAGACAATACAGGTAAAACCAGTATTTCAGCATATGATGACCACTTCTGTGTTTTGTAATTTATTCCATGTCATGTTCTGGCAAGTCTCTACTTGAAATGATTTTATTGCATAGATATGATTGGCCTTTTATTTGATTATTTATTTTTAACCTTTTTTTTTTTTTCCAAAAAAAGCATGCCTAAAGAAAATTTAGTCCTTCCCAGTGAGATACAGTTGCATCAGATACTTTTCAGAGGATTTAATACATACGTATTAAATATTTCTCTGAGGGTTTATAGTTGCAATCAATTCTGACTGACTAGTCTCAAAAGACAGCATGTGAATACAGCCTGTTAGGCAGATCTTTATGAGCCACTGTAAAGTTACATGCACTCAACAAAGGTCTGCTGCTCTTACAGTATTATTTCCTCTATGCAGTTAGCTGAATGACTGCATGAAGAGTGTGGCTGTCACTGTGGACAGGGCAGATGTGAAGGGTTGTTAATCTATTTCGTCTGATGAAGTCTAGGATGAAAAGCGTAGCATTAGGACCAGGGGTACCAGCCAGCTGTGTGTTTACAGGTATAACAGCATATCCTTAAACACTCTGTAAGCAGGTTGGACTGAAGCAGAGCCTGACTAAGAGTGTTGTTCTATACCAGGACTGTAAAAGTCATTAACTGATTCATGCATTGATTAGATTTTTAATTCCTAGGTAAGACCACAGGTATCACAAAAGACAGAGAAAGCCCTCAGCTCTCAGCACAGACTTAGTGCAGGGACCATACTGGGATAATTATGTGCTCCTTAAGGTCCTGCTGTTCTGCTTACAGTCCAAGCTGAGGAAAGTAGGTCCAGGTGTGTGCAGTGATGTGACATTTTAAAAGCCATGTCATTGAATTAGAGTGATTGCTAATGTAGGAGCAAGATTGCTTCACAAATTGCTTTAAAATAGAGACTGAATCTCCTTGAGTCTTATGCTTGATGCATAATTTGCCCATTTATTTTCACAATAGAATTATTTAATATGTTTTTTACACTTTAACCACCACAGAAAGTACATATTTTATATCCTCAATAACTTGTGTAGCTACATATATATTAGTGAATTATAGTGAAGAGGAAAGGAAATACTCCAGATGAAGCTGAAAATTCTTTCTGGAAGTTGCAGTATTTTCAGTGGTGTCTTCAGTGAGGCTGCTAGTAGCAAGCAACAAGCTGCCTTCTTGCCAGAACCTTCTGAATTGATACTGGAAGTTTTTTTCCTGTTTTTGGTGCTGACACATGACATACATCTCAGATGGTGGCCTGTGACCACTGCCATGCACCCGATGCAGATGATAAACTTGTTTCTTTGATGAAATCATCCCATGACTCAAGATGTGTGCCAGTATCCGCAATATCTCACTTCTGAAATTAGTGCAGAAAACTCTGACATTTTGTATCAATTGGGGATTTTTTTAAAGGTGCTTTATATCACCTCTTGTATGAAAATAGGATGGTATTCAACTATGCTACATTTCACTAGTTTAGTTAAATTCGGTGCGCTAGAATAAAGTTATGGATGTAATTACTCGCCCTCTATAAAATGCCTAGGTTTTGTTCAGGTTATTTTTTGAGGGAAAATGTTGCATTTTCTTCCTTTGCCTGCAGAATAATTTAGTGTGAGGGTGGCATCGTTAAACTTCAGACTTTATTAGTTATATCCATGCATAAAACAATCTGTTTAAATTAATTGGAATGACGATTGTGAAACACATCTTAGGACCAATACTGCAGAAACATGCTGATTTTGGAAACATTTCACAGAGTAATATAAAAAATAGGCAGACAAAAATCCCAGCTTCAAAAATATCTCTGTACTGGGTCCTAAGAACATATTAACATAAAAAATTATTTCTTATAATTTTGAGTATATCTTACTGATGCATTAGACTCCTAGTACTATGTGCATGTAAGGATACTAATAATTGTAAAAAATATTCATTTAATAGTGCATAGACAAGCATGTAATGATTTACAACTTGTTGATTGCTTAATAAAACATTACTCATATGGATTGTCGTTTTATTTTCCTTTATCTCATAATATTCAAAATGAACACAGGAAAACTTTGGACATTATACATAAATGTGTCCTGGCTTGTTGTCATTTAATTTTTCAAAATGACATTTTTTTTGGTACAAATCCTATTTCTGCTTGAACGATTCATATGCATTTTTGTAGTTTCTGAACTGCTTCTCCTCGTAAGGTTGGCATTTGCCTGCAAGGTACAGTCCTGTGTTGCACTCAGTCTTCTGCAAATCCAGTTGATGTTTTAGAAAGGTAAAATCATGGATAATTCTATATTCTCAAAGAGAAGGAAGTAGCATGAACCAACACTAAATGTTATATTGTTTCACTAAACTCTGTTTGTTGTTCCTGTGCATTAAAAAAGCAGTGCTTTAAAGTGTATCCTTCTTTCAGACCTACAATGCTAGCAAAAATAACTCCAGCTTCCATTACCACCATCAGCATTTTTTTTCCTAGTACTTACATGGATAAAATTAGAGGATTTAAAAATTGTTTATGTTGAAATTTATTTTCTTTTACTAGAGTTGCTGAGTACTTCTTAATCATAAATTGTAAGCAAATGTAGAGAAACAGTACAAAAAAAAGGCCTTATTTTCTTTCTGCAATTTCATTATTATATTTAAAGTTTTAAAAACAAGGTGTTGACCTATACTTACTAACATGTTACTTTTAAAACTCTAAGGAACACTTTTTCATTGGTTTTACTGCAGGGACTGATAAAAGCAGTAGCAATTCTAACATTCTCCCTTCTGGCAGTTATTTTAAATGGTCTTTTATACTTGGAGAGTTCATCATAAATTTCTAATGCTAGTGCCAATGAAGTTTGTTACAAGTTCTTGTACTGCAGTGACATAGTGCATTTCATAATGCAGCAGAGTGGATACTGGAGGAAAAACCCTCTGAATAAGCTGTGACTTCCAAACTCCCAGAGCATTCCAGTGAGTCTCTGGAGGCTCTGGGTAGGTTTTCTGCTATGTTAATTAAAACCAATTTCTTTATTGTAGAGAACCCGCCTTGATTATAGTCATAAATTTCTAATCCCTTTTTTGTCATCTCTTAGAAGCATGGATGATTTCTGACAAGAATTATTCATTTTGGCTTAAATGTTTTTATCTTGTTCTTGCGTGGAAATATGAGCAAATGCAGCTTCACCTTTTGGGAATAGAAGTGGTTTTAAAAGATAAATATGTCTTGCCATTTTTACTATTTTCTATATCACAAAGAAATAGAGAAATGAAGAGTCGGGGATAAAAAATAAATTATTCTTCCCACAGTCCTAAATTTATTGCTCCACTAGAAATCAGATGGAACTTGAAATACTTACTGTCCCCTCAGAGCCACTAGATTTCATCAGATTGAGAATATTTAACTCCTGTGAAATTGAGGAATCTCAGGAGGAGCAGGTTGCCCCAGCGATGTGAGTGACACAACTGAGGTGAGGCAGTGAGGGGCTGTTCCCTTCTCAGAGCCTTCCCCAAGGAATTGCCACTTCCAGACCTTGCTCACCCTGGGCAATGGAATGGTGCAGCAGCTGTGGTCTTTTAATTCTTTTTCCCTTTTGCTGACAGCCCAAACCTCTGTACCTGCTTGAAAGAGAGATTGCCAACTGCAGAGGGAAGGAAAAAATAAACATCATGTATGCTCTGGGTCAGCTTTGTCAGTGTTCTCTGCTCTGCTGAAACATGCTCAGCCTCTGGAGCAGCACAGCCCCAAGGCCCACAGTTTGTAATCTGGCTGCAGGAATTTCCTTTCAGTTCATCTATTCAAAAGCCCCTTGGAAGTGACAGCATTCTGGGCATTCCAGTCAGGCTTTTTCTGCAGTCCTTTCGACTTGGTTCATAGTGGCATTGTGGCAGAGTAATGCAGAAAGGCTGGAGAACAAGGGGGAAGCTGTGCCAGGGTTGTTCAAACTGACAATGATGTTTTAAGTCCTGGCTTCAGCATCACTGTGAGGAATGCTCTGGTCAGAGTGTGAGTTACAGGCAGTCCTGATGTGAAAGGTTTTGCTAAATAAAAGTGAATAAAGATGCTTTGCTGACTTGGTGTTGTAACTGGGGGAAAAATGCTTTTAATTTCTTTTTTTTTGTGGAAGATGTTAGAAAATACAGTTTCAAGGTTTATGGTCCATTTAAAACCATAATTTGATAAATGACCTGATACTTCAAGAGTAAAATATTTTATGAGTAAAGCCTTATTTTTCCCTTGCACTGTTCTCATGCTTGGCTAGTTCAAGTGCAACGTCACACACAGTATTAACTGTTTTAGGCCACATAATCCTTTTCATATTTATAATTTTAAAACCAGAATGCACTTCTGTAGCAAGATCAGGACAGGAAGTCCAAATAATTGTTAACAATTAGTTAGAAATTGTTTACATCTCAATGAAGGAATGGCAGATTGACTTAAGGTTTAAGTGACATCACATCAAACACAAGAACAGTTTCTCCAACCAGCTGATACGTTCTAAATTAACACCCTAATCCTGAGATAATCTCTGCTTATAGTGCACAGATATTGAAAAGATTAAGAGTCATTAGAGGAAACATAACATACGCATACCTATGAATAATCTGTATGGTGGTTGTTTAGAACAACTGTGAGGAGGAGGTGGTCACTGGGATTTGTTGAACTGTGGAGGAGATTTATAGTTAACTAGTGGAAATCTCCATTTATAAACTGCATACCTACATGCTTAGGAAGAAGCAATTTCAAATCATTAAGTGACAAGATGACTCACTCATAAAATTTGAATAATATAGTTTTGGGTGTACATACCTCATTGTAAAACCTATTTCTTCAATACCATTGTGATCCTTAGCAAAGACACATGATGGAGAGAGCAGCAGTGTTAATATTTGCCTTTGAAGAACTCATTGAACACTTCTTGTCTTCAGTATGTTTTTGAAATGAGGTCTGAGTCATATTCATGACATGATCTTAACCTCCAAGAAAGAGTGCAGAACTGGAGCAATGTGAAATCTATAATCCCTGTTAAGTGAGAGAGCCAGCACTGGAGCAGAGGGGTGGGCTGGGATCAGACAGAAGAAAGTCAGAAAGTTGCAGTGCCAGGTGGCCAGGTGTCGGACTTGAAGTCTAACTATGTCTGAAACATCTTGGAACTGATTATGAAGTGAAATTCTAGTAGTGCTTCTCAGATATAAAATCAATTTGTAAGGCATTTTGTTATGTTATGGGTTTTGATCAGTGAGAATTTGCTTTTTAATTTTTTTTTATGCAACTGTAAGGGCTAGAAACCTCTAAAAAACCTGGAGTTTTCTGTCTCCAAAACCAGAGCTGGTTTCCTGTACCTTTACTTTTTTTTTTATGCAGAGCTCCTTGGTACAGGGATGTGCTTCTGAACAAAACCTCTCTAGTCCAGAAAAAAGAAAAGCAGAGGAGGTAGTCAGGATTTAAAAGCAAAATTGATGGAGGGATCTTGGAACACTTTGTTTGGAAGGAAGAGCAGAAAAAAGGGGAAGGAAAGGGGAGAAGAAAGAAAGAAAGAAAAGAAAGAAAGAGAGAAAGAAAGAGAAAGAAGAAAAGAAAAAAAGACAGAGAAAGAAAGAGAGAAAGAAAAAGAAGAAAAGAAAAAAAGACAGAGAAAGAAGGAGAAAGAAAGAAAGAAAGAGAAAGAAGAAAAGAAAAAAAGAGAGAAAGAAAGAGAAAGAGAGAAAGAATGAGAGAGAGAGAAAGAAAAGAAAGAGAAAGAAAGAGAGAAAGAAAAGAAAGAAAGAGAGAGAAAGAAAGAAAGAAAAGAAAGAAAGAAAGAGAAAGAAAAGCACAGAAATTTGGTAGAATTTGTTCTGCTTTGAAGTCTTAGTGAAGCAGACATGATTTTTGATTCTTCTCTCATGAGGCTGGTCCTTCGAGAAGTCTTTATGCAAGGCCCTACACAGTCTTTCTTGATGTGAAGTTGGAGTACTGTTGAGTAAATCATAAGTTACTGAAAGAAGCATGTTCCATTACAGACTAATGTAAAATAAATAGTAGCTAAGTTTCTTCAGTCTTCCATTAGGTTCTGCATGTAATGGAAAGTTCTTTTTTTCACTTCTGATAGGGGGTGGAAAGATTTGAATATAGAAGTGGGTAGTCCTCAATTTTGTAGGTGTTTTACTTGCCAGCTATGTGCCCAGATGTATTTCTAGCTGTATATCTACAATAAGCATATCTGAAAATGTTGGAGAAGGAGAGTCCGAATTATCTGAAAGGCACCATGATTCATTATTCCTCCTCCAAGTGAGATTTCTCTGGCTTGACAGCTCTGAACCACAGCCATTTTATTTAAATTTTCAGACACTTCACAGAGAACATCAAAAAGACGAGTTTCATTGAAATCCCTTGACCCATATATTATTGAGAAAACACAATAAATAATTCTTCCACTGTTTTAGTATTTTTATAGTGAGTTGTAATGTTTACACAGACAGCCTAATTATTAATATTATTACCTGAAATCTGTCTACAGCATGGCAGACTTTGGTTTTGTTATAATTGAGAATTTTATTAGGGTATGTGCAATGGGCTCCCCTTTTTTTTTTTTTTTTATTCCAGACAATTAAACCAGATTAAGAATTGATAACTGCCTATTTTATGCATAGTTAAGAGTCAGTGTTTAGCTTCAATATTTGTCCACTGAGTGAACTGCTAGTCATTTAATTAACTAAATATGTATTTATTGAACAGATTTGACAAGATACAGTATGCAGTGTAAGTGGGTTGTAGTCCTACTATATTTGTTTATCACCAAAATCACTCGATTTATGTTATTTGGATGAGAGCTAAGGAAGGCATAATTAAATTGAATCAGGTTTTCAGGGCATTTATAGGAAAAATTTTACTCTCTAATGAAAATGTTAAGAGGAGGAAGAACTAATTTGGCCTGGGTTGTTTACAGCTTTGAGCTTGCATATAATTTTATCAGGACTATTTCAAACCATTTGTTTGATGTCCATCCTCATTTCTTTGAAAAATAAAGGAGGGAATGAAAAAAGCTGTTGGATATTTGGAAAAGATTGTGCTCTGTGTTTGCAGAGGTTTCAGTCTATATGGAAAGCTACTGCCAAATCACTTCACAGCCTGATAGGTCCTAGTGTATTTAATTAAATTAGTTGGTTATATTTGGGACAGATTGTTTGATTTGGATGATATTGAAAACCCTAAATTAAACTTTGTGAAGTTTTACACATTAAGCTGATCAAACTGCCAAAATTTCTCTCAGTGACAGGAGTACAGGACTAAGGCTGCTTTTGCATTTTAGGGAAGGGAATTTGAACATAGACCTCAACTACAGGTACTCCACTTCTAAAATCAAATGTGCTACTGCATGCTTGGAAGGGCTGGGTCACAAATCCCACTTCAGGTTTTCACATGCCAAGATGAAAAAAACCACTTTAGCAACATCAGCCTGGATTATTTGTGCTTACAACTGTGAAACACTGATGTTCTGTAACACCACTATCTTGAGGAGAAGCTGCTGGTAAACAAACACATGTAAGTCAACATTTAATCCAGAAATATACTGGAAATGCAAAGGAAATTGTTTACTTTGGGGATAGTGAATATTTTAGGTAAAGGAAGAAAAATAATATCAATGCTTACAGAGTTTAAGGACTGTTAATAGAGATAAAAATACTGGGGTTTTTTTGCTATGAATCCTCTAATGATAATTCCTGTCACAAATTGTTACTTCCAAAACTTGTAGTTGAACTAAATGTGGCAGATATTACACCTGGATCTTAAGTACAAAACTGCTTCTTCTGCCCTCCATTATCCTACTGAGATGTATACTAGGCTCTTATTGAATGGCTGCACAGAAATCATAATTTGACTTAGCACTGCTTATTCCAGGCTGGAATTTTGATTAGTTAAGATGAAAGTATCTTCTTTGCCTACTTCGCCTTTGTAATAGATTATGTAAAATAAAAATTGGGTTCTCTTAGTTGTACAGATGATACGAAAATATTTGCACTTCTTTTAGGAATGTTATGGGATCTGGTGCCACCATTTGTGTCCTTATAAAATGTAATTAGGTATTGAAGGTTTGGGTTCAAAAATGTTCAGCCTGAGCTGCTTCTTTTTGAGCGGTGTGGCAATAAACCATGAAGTGGAACATACTCAGGTCTCCTGATGCATCACATCCCACAATATTTACTTCATGAAATGTTTAGTAATGTTTTAATGTTTATTTAACAGGTCTTATTTACTTTGCTGCAAACTGCAGCTGAGAGGCATCAAACCACCTGTCTATGTGCTTAAAAAATACATTTAAGTGCCTAGCTCTGTTCAGTTTAGGAAGATGTTAGCTGAAGTGGAGTAAATACTGTGATAAAACTTGGCAGTTCTTTGCTGTCTGTGCTTTGTGCAAACCACTATCCTCCAGTAATAGGAATCTCAACTTTAAACTTCATTTATAAAAAGGTCCAGTAATTTCCTCCTTAGCAAAATGCAGCTACCTAGCTCCAGATAATGTTGTTTCTTGTTTTGCACTTGTAATAGCTTTTGTCTTGGACACTCCAAATGAACAGTGCAAAAGTAGTATAGACATATGGAAGATAAGTTTCAAAATAAATCACCTCTATTTCTGCTGCAATTAACAAAATCTGGGTTTAAAAAATGATCCTAGGGCCCCTTGCCCATTTTCCTCATTTTTGTCTTCAGCTCCTTTGCCACCTCTGCCTTCTTGTATCATCCACATTCTTTCATTGGAATATTTCTCTGATGTTATTGGAGTGCAGTTTTTCCGCTTTTTTCTTTCGTTTCTTCAGTTCCCTCGGTATTGGAAAAATACCAGGGTGTTTTTCTGCTAGGACTTTTCAGACTTTGCTGTTCTGACCCAAGACCATGATATGGCAGTGTTAATGTCCCCTTTCTGGAAGTGCCCTACATCCAGAAACAAAAGGCAAGTAGCTTGGTCTGCATTTGCAGTCCTCCACTTCAATACCAAGGACTCCACCGAGTCATCCGAATCAGAGCTGGCTGGAGCAGGTTACACCTCTCCACAAAGCTGTCTCAGGAGCTGGTTCTTTCAAGGGAGTATCAAAACACACAGTGGCTGTGCCTGTTGGAGCAGTGGTGTCATGGTCCTCGTACAGAGCACATGTTTGGAGGTCCTGGTTGGAATCGCTGTGCCGTGGTGCCAGCCTGCTAGGGGCATGAGAGCATGAGTGGGAAGTTTTACCTCTCTGTTTCCATTTGTACAGTGTATTTGTGGATTTACTCAGTCCTCCTCTGTGTCACCTACCACACAGAAAAACCTGTCATGTCTCAACAATTTCTGTCTTGCAGTCCATCAGGTTACTTTGGGAAGCAGACCTGTTACAGCATCACTGATAATTTCAGTGTATGGGAATGCAGTATTTTGCATACAGACACTGAAATACCTAGCCAAGCTGATATTGATTTGCCAGATTTTATCTGTCAGCTTTCACTGTTTGGCCACCTGGATGCTAAAGACACAGCCATGGCAGACAATCCCAAGATGAACCTGGGTTCATTTTAGTCCTGAAGCTGATCAGGAGGTGCCTACCCAAAAGAGTTTGCATTGTGTCCAAGAACTTTAATTCTGAAATGACAGTGGAGTTCTGTCCATTGGCACTCTCAAAGGCTGGTCGCTCCATCCCATGGTAGGCTGGTCATTCCATCCCATGGTGAAAAAATCGGAAGTGAGATTCCTGAGATTTTGGAGAAGGCACTCTTTAGTGCTGCACTCTTTATTTGGGCAGGCATTGCTTATGTTTAAACTGCTGTGTGTGACTTCTGCAAGCCTTGAAGCAATTTAAGTTTTGCCCATAGAAATGCTCCAGACATAAGAACATTAAGCTTGCAAAGTGGAAGTCTCTCCTCTTACATAATGATTAGTAATATAGTAGGAAAGACAATGTCCACCAGTCTTCATCTTATCGACCTTAAATTAAGAGTCTGCCTCTTTATTTAAATGCAGCCAGTATTTCCAGAGTAAAGGACTCTACCATGCCCTGTATGCAGCATGATTAAAGTCAGGAAGATGTGGTCAGTAAGGAGCTAAATAATAATTTTAGCATTCGGGGCTAGGCCTGCTTAGACCAATATGCAGGCTGAAATTATTTGAATATTTGCACATCTTGCTGGATTGAAAGGTGTTCCTTTCACCCTTTAGACTCAGAACTCCAAGATGTTGAAAATATCTTCATAACAAAACATTTGCAGGCTAAATCAGCCTGGACAGACAGCCTAGTAATTCCAGATATAGCCTTGAAGTAATCTTACAATAACCAGTTTAGACTTTCTTTAGAGATTATCTGTGTATTGTTTATCCTCAGACATTAGGTTGTGCCACATAGGGAAAACCCTTTTTTAAAGGCATTTCTCTTCTACAAATCCTAATTTTCCTTTCCAGAAACACTTCTAAGCTTGTTTGGCTTATTAGGCTGATCTGTACAGCTTGGAAAACAAATCTTTAGCAGCAAATACTTCTCATGAGTTGTTCTTGGCCAGTCTACAGATGGAGAACACTGGGTGAACTGTAAGCAATGGTGTTTGTAATGATTGCTTGCTGTTATGAGGGCCCATGTGGCAGTAAATGAGTCAAGCTGATGAGATGCACAGACATCTGGACAGGTCTCTGTGTCATAAATGGTTTTTGCAGAACTTTTTGTAGTGCGTGAGCTGCTGCATCCTTCACCCTGCACACCTTTCCTGCTCAAAAACATGCTTTTCGTTGGGGAACTTCTCTGGGTGCCCAGCAAATAGGTAAAATCTGTAAATCATACGCTTCTGTGATTCAGGCATCCCATCCATTCCAGCTGGAGTGGTGAGGTTAGTGCCAGCTCAGCAGTTGTATAAATTAAGGTGGATTTTCAATTTAGAAACACAAGTTTTGACAAGATTGCCTTTCTTTGGGGGTGCTGGAATTAGTTTCAGGTATTTTGCTGATTACTATTTGTGATGCTGAGGGATTGCTCTAACTCATCTTTTTGTTGTTTGTGTTACCTCAGCATTATCACTTTGTAGTTTTCGTATTTACAATGGCTCAAGTTCTAGAGGGCCTTCTGATGTTTTCATAAGGCAGCAAAGCCGTTGTCTCAGAGATTTTGCTTCTTTGAGGCTTTATCATGCTGTGAAAATCCCAGTTCTCTTATGTCACCTGGTGCATGTTTAAAGCAATCAGGAGTGTGATTAGACATACCCTTGCTATCACCTTCGCTCTGCAGTGGCTGGAGTATCTGTTGCAACTTTTCCGTCTTTTCCTCTTTCCCTGACTCTGCTTATCACTGCTCAAATGATCTAATCTGTGTTCTGATACCAGCTATCTACTGTAGCTCTCTTCACACCTGCACTTGTTAGTGATCAAGGAGTCAGACTAGTAGTGAGTAAATTATAATACAGGGCTTCCTCCTGGGCTCCTCTCTCTGTTACTTAACAGGAGGTTTTGCCAAACCCCACCTCTCCCGCCCCAAAAAAACAACCAACCAAAAAACCCATCCAAAAACCCCAAACCAAACCAAACAAAAAAACCCTCAAAAAACCAAAACTAAAGCAAACAAAAAAGACACAGAAAACAACAACAAAAAACCCTAATACAACAACAGCAACGGAAAACCCAAACCAAAACCCAACCAAAAAAAAACTAACAAAAAACATCCAAACAGAAAAAAAAAAAAAAAACAAACCNAAAAAAACCAGCTGAAGAGAATTGATTTCTAGGTAACACCCAAACTTGGGCATGTGTTTTTCAAAGAACCAAATTTTCTCAGACTTCCTTATATTTGTTTGGTTTTTTTCCAAGTCAAATCTGTGTTTCAGTAAAACCATCAGATTTCACCTTGAAAAGAGAGGGAGTAGGTTCTGACTCTGGTAGTCCTAGCCTTACTGATGAGTTCTTTTACATCTGGGGTTCAAGTGGCTTGTGAAAGGCTTACTGCAGCAGAGTGGAGACTACGGTCCAGCCTTCCCTGCAGTTCTCTTATGTAACATTTGCAAGTTTGTGCAACAAAATATAATACTTTCGTGATACAATTTGCATTGAAGCTCACCCATTCCTAGTCATACACCTTCCTTTGCTTGCTTTTCCTTCCGAATATAAAGGGTGCCTCGACTGTCTCTCTCTATGAAGAGTTTTTCCAAATTCCCTCAGGAAACTTTTTTTTTATATATCCCAGATACTTTTGTTCGTGCTGAAGGAGACTTCCTTTTCCTTTGGATATTTACCTAAAACTACAGTTTGATAATTATCACTGAAGTGCTCCTTTCTTTGTATTCAGCTCTTAATGATGGAGAAAGTACCAATCACTGAAATAGTTATTAAAATTCTTAGTAAGTAGATGTAATTTAGGAGATCCAGACTGTCCAGAGGGCAGTAGACATAGATCTCTATTAAAAATGCAAGACATGTAAACTAATTTTTGCCAGCATTTAATCAATAGCATGAAAAGTAGAAAACTTCTGACACAGTAATAAGTATAATTTTTTTTTCCGTTCTCTCTGGTAGACAAAAGTTTTCTAACTCTGTACTGAAGGCATCAGTTTCCTATGATACTGTGAAATTTTGGGGGCCTGTCAGAACATGGGTGAACAGATTTTTTTGTTTTTTGGTTCTTCCCTGCTCTCAGAACTGAATGTCCTAATTATATATGATGCTATTTCATACTATAAATGCACAGTGTCTAATTTTCCTTTTCCTGTTAAATATTCTTTCAATTGGTTAATGCACAGAATGGTATATGTTATATACCTTAATAAACATTCTGCAAGACTCATGAATTTTTATTCTACTTGTAACATTCATAGAGTCATAGAATCATTTATGCTGGAAAAGACCTCTAAGATCATAGTCCAGCAGTTATCTGTGTCCCTAAGTGCCACATCTAAATGTCTTTTAAGTACCTCCAGGGATAGTGACTCAACTACTTCCCTGGGCCACCCAGTCCAATGCTTGACAACCTTTTCAATGAAGAATTTTTTCCTCCCCTGGAGCAACTTGAGGCCTTTTCTTCTTACTATACTACCAAAACCAAGCATGGGTGTTTATTTGACTAACCATTTTCTTGTTTTGTTTCTTGGGTTGTTTTTTTTTTTTTTTAAGTGTATACTGGGATTGACTACATGTATGAACAAAGGAATTAAGTGGATTTTAAGAATGTCCTTTTGGCCTTGGCTACAATACCTGAATATCTTGTTGAATTGTAGGTTGCAAGGAAGCCAATAGGTTTCCAGTATTCCCACCCTAAAAAAGGGAGACAAGGAGGAAGCATTGACCCTAGAAGATTTGACTGCAAAAATGACTGCTGTCATTATTACTGTGATGTGGGAGTGTGTATATGCTCTGATTTTTTCAGTATTGAGAGAAATGTCTAGTCCAACTAGGTAGTTACATGGAGACTAATTTGCTTCAAGACTGAAATAGGGAACCCAATACAGAGCAAATACCAACAGGCAAAGTTTTGACATCACAACAGATTAGCAATGCTTTAGAGCATACAAGTCTTCAAAACCTGTGAGGAAAACAAGCACAAAGCCCCACAGGCAGCCTCTATAGAATCATGGAATATCTTGAGTTGGAAGGGACCCACAAGGGTGCAGTTTATGAAGAAAAGAATATTAGAAAATCCTGTATTAGGATCTCTCTGTGACAGCTAAAGATTGACTTGGAGCTTCAAGAAACATTTCAGGTAATTGAAATTTCTGCTGCATACAGATTCGTTGCTTCTTTTGTGCTGCTTCAGCATTTTTCAGAATAAAATCATGGTACCTTAAGTGAACATATGTAATACAAGAGATTTAGTTGATGAATGGCTCCAAAGTCTTCCTCATGTATATTCTCTGGAATTGTGCCACAGTTGAAATTGGTTCTTTTTTTTTTTTTCTCTACCACTGAATTATACTCCAAGTTATTATTTTGCATCAAAAGGCAAATGCTAATAATAGCAATCAGTTTGCCTAGTCCAACATCCTAAATGTGTAAGTGGCATAATGATTTCAGCTATGGTGCTTTATCAGCAATATGCTTGGGTCTGTGCCAGCTAAAGAGTATATAGTACAAAATAACGCCACTGACATACTAACATTAAGAGTTTTTGTTATTCCTTAAAAGTACAATGCTTTAAAAGCTATTAAACATAAGATTGTTCTCATTCAGTCTCTGACTCGCTTTATTAACACAAACTGTAAAATTTGCTTGGAGAATTGTCAGTAGATGGATTTGCTTTCTCACTGCTGTGCTAATCTAAGATTCTACATATGGCTTAAATTATACGTGATGGAAAAGAGAAGAGTAGAAAATTTAATTAAATTAAATGACTAAGTGTCTCAGTCCAAACACAATTGGTCAAAAATTGTGCCAGCAATTGCTGAAACAATGTTCAGACTGACCCCAGCTGAAATACAGCTATAATACACTGTTTGAATTAAAAAAAATAATATTAAAAGAAGCAGAAACCCCTTAAATAAAGACCTGGTGTGTAACATTACCAATGAAGAAAGAATTTACAGCTACTAACGAGTTTTTGTTGGTGTATGCCACAAGGACGCACACTTCTTGATGGAGTGTCTTGCTCTGAATTCTGCAAAAGACTTGCTGGAAAAGATCCACAAAAATTCATCTTATTTTTTCCAGGTTCCCTGGTGACCAGCACATTATCCATCTACTAGTTCCCCTACTACACATTCAGGCACTAAAAGGGTTTGTCTGAGGGCCCCCTTGCTCATAGAAACTGATTTTCCCATACGTGCACAAAATGGGTGTTCAGAGTTTGTGGCTCTTACTGTCTCAGGTGACAGTCAAACTCTTCCGTGCTCCAGAGCTATGTAGCCCTTGTCAAGCTCATCCTTCATCCCAGACTGATGCCTCAAACCAGGGCTCTGGCAGCAACACGTTTCAAATGCGATAATGTCTGTTGTTTCCATATTTAATCTTATCCTACATATTCTTTGAAAGAGTTCTTTGTAAAATGGAAAAAAAATCCACCAGAGGCAACTCCCTACATCTTAGGCTTTATTCTTATTTACTTATTCATTAAAAGATTTTTTTTCATTCATTGATTCTTGCTTTCTCTTCAACGTCTTAAAATATCTTAGATATTTTGTTATATTGCTATTATACAAGGTATTAAGATGTGATAAAAGATGTGATATTTTGGGGCATCAATGTTTTCTTTGGTAGGGATTCTTATTAAGAAATGTACATGGGACAACGTAATGATTAAAAAAACCTTCCATTGTATGTTTGATATCAACAACATTGAAAATAGTATCATCTTAATAATCCATTCAATAGAAGCCAAAATATGGTGGCTTAACAGAGACTGCTCTTCTGAATTTAATGTTAGTGAAGCAATACCAGAATTCATAAAAGATTTAAAAATTAAGGATAGAGCATTAACATCTTGTTTCAGGGAAAAAGGGACTCACTGCTGTGGGAACTGAGGATGCCATATTTTCTCCACTGGCAAAGGTGGCTTTGCTGCATTCTCCTTCTTGTGGCCCCAAGTTCTTCTTTTGCCTTTGCTACCACTGTGCCAGGTTGATGGTCATGGCCCTGCAGTGCTCAGTCCACCTGTGTCAATTATTTTTTCAGCTAATGTGCTTCACAAAAAAGCTCTATGACTGTGTAATTGGCAGAATTGCAAAACAGCATGCAAGGATGCAGAAATTTGAAACAAGCTTTTGTAGGTGTACAAATTCAGTTATGATTTTTGACGTTTTCTGCTATCCTTATAGAAACAGTAACTGCTTTGGTTTATGTTTTCCCTCAGATTTTCCCTTAAAGGTATTGCAATCTTTAAATCCCATCCTAATTACAATGTTACAAGGGCAATAGATATAATTTGTTTGTTCATTACTGTGTTGTCCTTGTTTGAGGGAGTTCTCCTTTGTCAAATAAATATGCTTTGGGCATATGTCAGCTGGCTAGCCAGCATTGTTTTTGAGTTTGGTTTGTAAACAAAGTGTTTATGCTAAATAACTGTTCCTTTTCCCAGGAGATGAAGTTGGTAGTGCTGAATTGCATTATTACCTCAAATAAATCCACAACTTACCTAACATACACACACAGAAATTATCATCATGGAAAAAGATTTATCTGAACAGTCATGCTAGCCATCCCTATCTCTTGGTACAGGTAAACACAAGTGTGCATGAACAAGCCTGTGGTGATTGTGCCCTCAGCTCAGGCAAGAGCTGCTCTTGCTGAGGACGTGGAGCTGCTCTCACTGGATGAGAAGCTGGATGGTACCTCCACATCAAGTGACTGTATCCACCATCCTGCATTCCTGCTTGTGAAGTACACTTCACTGGTTAAAGTCACTTGCCTGGGGTTCTAGGTGGCTTTAGTTCACCAGTGGGTTGGGCTGAGGGCAGTCACTCTCGAGTTGCAGGGTTACAGCTGGTGTCACGGGCCTTTGGTCACCCATGATCATTTGTGTGGGTCATCTGTCCATCCACTTACTCTCTGCCTAAACTTTTACTGTGCAATTTTTTCTTCTACCATTCCCTCTTCTGTTGAGCTCCTTCTCTGATGACATTTTTGCTTTCTCTTTTTTTTCATTTTCACTTCTTTTGTCATGCTGCCTATATTTATATGTAGAAATCATGGTGCTCTCTCTGTGACACTAACATGACTTCATTTACTGTCATGCTCTCCTTTGTGCTTTTTTATTCTTTAACTTTCCTTGGTGTAGTTACTACTTTGTTTTAGGTACTAGCTCAGAGACTTCTGGTGTGGGATCCTGTTTAAAATGAATCCCTTAGTGCAGTCTCAATACAAAACAGTGACACCATTAACAGCATCTTCTGAATTCTGCTTGTGCTGAGCATTATGCTTAAGTACCATGCATCCAGGAGAAAAAATTTTATAAAGGGTAAGCTGGGGAAAAAAATCTTTATTATCCTATTGTACAGTACTGTTATTAGAAATTGGTTCACAAGGAAATTACATCAGTGTCTTTAAAATGTTACAACTAAAATTGTGGAAACATCATTGACTTCTATTTACAGAACATAATGCAGTTGGCTTCAAGGAAAGCTTGTATTTATTCATCTCAATAAACAGAACTTACTGGAATAAAATATTCTATTAAATTATATGTATTTTAATAGAACTTAACATGTAGGAGATGTATCAGGTAAAGTATCAAATATGTGCAAAACACGTAAATAGATGGTACACATACTTATGACTGACAAGAAGTAATTTTTGAGTATAGTGAAAGGGGTGCTTTCATCTGAAGATGTCATTTTCTCAAAAACTAAAAATAGCTTCTTATTCAGATAGATTATCAGGCTATGTTGCATGGAAACCATTTTTCTCTATTACTGTTCTTATGTAACATTGGCTTCAGGCTGAAAAGCACAATTGTATTTTTGTTAAATTAACAGTTTAAGGTCAGGTTCTTTCTCCCTCTGCTGCATTATATATATGTTCAAGTCTTATATCACATATCATCTGTGTCTTTTTGTGACACAGTGAACTCCTGTAGCATAATGTAAGGAATACAGAAGGTGGATTTCTGTCTTTTGCCCTTAGTCAAGCTCATGGGAGTTACAACACTAAGAAACAGTTTCTGTCTTGAGCTTTCTGTTGATCCCAGAGGATAGTATTAGTATAAAAATTTAAAAGTTTAATTTAAATAGTTGTTATTTTGTATTGCTGATGAAATTTAAGCCTTTTTTTTTTTTCTGGTGAAAAAGGATATCTCAGAGTTACTGAACTGGTTTTTTTTTGGTGGTGGTTTTTGCATTGAATAGATTTTGGACAGACCCAAGGGTACTTGGATAACACATTTTTCAGTGCTTTTGAGTCTTTCAGTTTTAGTTGTATTTAACACTCAATCTCCTTCTCTTTTAATGTTTATTTCACTACAGGTGAAATACTTTTGTATTATCATTAGTTACTAAAGTATGTTCTGAACTGTAATTTTAACTTAATGCAGACTCTTTCCTCCAGAAATATATTTTCTGTATATTTTCTCTAAAAGGCATAGGGACAAAATATTTGAAGAGCAGTTTTCATCAGTCTCTATATATATTCTCTATTCTACTTCATGACTTTTCATGTCCCTTGCCTCTCCTCCAGCCTTTGGAGAGCTGTCTGTCCACCTTGGCAGTTATCAGTATTCCTGCTGTCTGCACATACTGATTCCTGCTTTCCCTCCTTGCAGACCTTCAGAGATACAAAGCTGTAACAAATAGGGCTGTGGTCCTGGGTGTTTATTGACACAGCATCTGTATCTATAACTTCTTTGATATTCCTTTGTTGGAGATGAAGAAATACTACAGATTCAGGGCTTGAGTTGGTAGGAGCATATGCCCTCTTAAGAGAGGAAGAATGAAATCTTTGTCATAGCCATTTGGAAGCAAACCATTTGACTGAGAGTCACATGAAGTGGTGCTTCCAACTATGAAGCTCTGGGCTGCAGGGTAAGAAGAAGGTAGTTGTATAAAGAAATTACTGCATAGAGACTGTCAAAGAGCCTAGGTTTGTTCAGAGGTCATAAATGAGTTCTAACCCTTTATTTTAAGAGGCAATTCTAACGTGCAAATTTTGAGATTGTCTATTTCTGTTAGCTGTGGTTTGAAATCCTTTTTTCCACTCTGTAAATGTCTGGTTCCAGCATCCCTGTAAGCATACATTAGAAAGCTGTCTGCTACTGGCTGTGTTTTCCCAAGAAGGAAAACCCCTCACAGGTGCTGGAGGCTCAGTTAGATGTGGAGGTTATCAGCCATTTTTTTCCACCTACAGCTGACCCTTATCACAAGCTGTGAGCAGAAGCACTGCAATGCTTCACCCTCAGAGGAAAAACTCCAAGACATGTCTTAAATGCTGGCCCTCAGCACCCTGTTCAGGGGTCTGGCTGATAAGCGCTGTGATTATTTTCCGGTCTTCATAGCATCATGTGGAAGAGCTCTTGGGTCCACTTCTTTGGACATAAGATGCAGAGGTCCAGATGTGCCTCAACATGATAAATCTTCCAGTTTAGTGGTATTATGTTTTTCCAATGCAAACCTAAAGGCAGCTTTTCTAATTCAGGTACTTATGTCATCCTGAAAATTTCACCTTAAAGCACTGCTGGATAGAAAACGTCCTTGCTTGTTGCTGTGAAAAAGGGATGTCACTCAACAACGTGGTAGACAGCTCAGTTCCACCATTTTAGCAATCTTGTTACTCCTTTGTTTCCTCCAAAACTGTGTTTGCCTGTAGTTAAGCATAATTATTAGGAAGCCAAATAGTATTTAGTCATCTTGCATTCTTTAAAAATCTTCAAAGCTCCTAGGATTCTTCTCATTTTTGTGATTACCAACAAATAATGTCCCGGAATGCCTTCATGCCTCCTCTAATGACTCTTTTCAGCTACACCTCACTTCAGATGAGCTTTATTTGAAATTTTCGGAACAATTTTTGGAGATGCAACATGTCAAAAAGTGCTAAGAGACTCTTTAAAACATAATTAGCACCTATTTATCCTGAGTATCGTATCTTACAAGGGCTGCACCCAAGCACTGTCAAATTTGGGCCAATGGCTAATAAGAAATATCTGCAATATCTGAAAAATAAATGAGCATTTTGTTGTGTCAGGAGTTTCTTTCAGCTTTATGTTTCAAGGTTGTGGGATTTAGGGTTTGTTTTGTTTTGTTTTTTGCTTTGTTTTTTGTTTTTGTTTTGTTGTCATTGTTTCTTTGTTTGGGTTTTTTGTGGTTTTTTGGGGTGTTTTTTGTTGTTGCTAGTGGTGGTGGTCGGGTTTTTTTTGTTTGTTTGTTTGTGAGTGTGGGTTTTTTTTCAAGGATCTAAGGATTAGAGGTGGAGTTGAGAATCCTGTAAGGAAAGCAGAGAGCCAAGTGGTGAATAACTAGATCTTCCTCTCATTTTTTTTTTTTTCATCTATAAAAGATGAAAAAGAAATTGAAAATCATTGTATTTCTAATTCTTGGAGGGAATATGGTATAGGATCAAGGGATCAAATCTCACTGAATTTTTTCTCTGTAATTAGAAGAAAATCTCAAACGCGTGGTTTCTCTCCCCTAAAAAAACAGATTACAAATACCAAATCAGAAAAGCATCTTAATTGTGCAATTTCCTTTAGCTACGGAGCTTTTAGTCCCACTGCATTTTCCATTCACCTATGGAGAGGCAGCCTGACAGGACTGCTGTGCACAGCTATTAGGTTTAATTGCCATGGCTTTACTTTGCTTTTCTTTACCCAGAACATGTTTGTAGCTAAAAATAGAGCCATTCTTTTCTGATGTAGATATAACATCTCTAGGAGCTTAACGGATTGCATACTATTCACCAGCAGAATAGTGATTTATAAAATACTTACAAGGGAGCAGCTCTGTTTGTAGAAAGCTAATGTTTCTGAGCTGAGGAATTATTTTAGATGGTCAAGCCATATTTGTGTTCTTTTAATATTTAATCTGTAGTCTTTCTCTTCAGCCCTCATTTCCTGTTTTCATTTTCCATTTAAGATTTTTTTTTTCTTCAAATTACACATTTTGATGTACAGGATGGATCAATATGAGCCTCATTGAACATAAATGGTCAGATAAAATTAGAGGATTACTGTTCAGTGCTTTATTTGCTGTGTGTAAATATAAAGAACAGCCCACAGAGTAGAGGCAAAGATAACTATGAACAGCCAGCATGAATTCAGGAAGGACTGGCCCTTCCTGATCAATCTGATCTCCTTTTATGAGCAGGTGGATGGGGGAAAGGCCATGGATATTGTCTACCTGGACTTCAGCTAAGCCTTTGACCCCAACTCCTATAGCACACTCCTGAAAAAGCTTGGACAGGAGCTTATCCCTTTGCTGGGTAAGAGCTGTCTGGATGGCTGGGCCTAGAGAATGGTGGTGAATGGTCCAGGACATCCAGTTGATGTCCTGTCGACAGTGATGTCCCCCAGGGATCTGTGTTGGGCCCAGTTCTGTTTAGTATCTTCATTGATGATCTGGATGAGGGGATTGAGTCCACCATTAGCAGATTTGCAGATGACTCCAAGTTGGGTGCAAGGATGCAAGAGGGCTCTGCCGTGGGGTTTTGACAGGTATATGAGCTGAGACCACCAGCATGAAGTTCAGCAAGACTAACACAGCACACCTTGGCTGCAATGCAGCGCTACAGGCTGAGGCAGAGAGGCTGGAAGGCTGCCCAGTGGAAAAGGACCTGGGGGGGCTGGTCCACAGGAGCTGAACATGAGCCAGTGTGTGCCCAGGTGGCCAAGAAGGCCAATGGCATCCTGGCCTGCATCAGCAATGGTGTGGCCAGCAGGACCAGGGCAGGGATTGTCCCCCTGTACTCAGCACTGGTGACGCCTCATCTCAAATCTCATGTCCAGGTCTGGGCCCCTCAATTCAGGAAAAACACTGCAGGGCTGAAATGTGCCCTTCCAAAGAAGGGCAATGAAGCTGGTGAAAGTTCTGGAGCAAGTCCTGTGAGGAGCAGCTGAGGGAGCTGGTGGGTGTTTAGCCTGGACAAAAGGAGGCTCAGGGGTGACCTTATCACTCCCTACAATCACCTGAAAAGAGGCTGTAGCCGGGTGGGGATTGGTCTCCCAGGCAACCAGCGACAGGACAAGAGGACACAGTCTTAGGCTGCACCAGGAGAGGTTTAGGCTGGACATTAGGAAAAATTCTTCACAGAAGGGGTAATTAGATATTGGAATGGCTGCCCAGGGAGGTGGTGAAGTCGCCATCCCTGGAGGCATTTAAGAAAAGACTGGACCTGGCACTCAGTGCCATGGTCTAATTGACATGGTGGTGTTGGATTATGGTTGGACTCGATGCTCCCAGGGGTCTTTCCAACCTAATTGATTGTGTGATTCTGTGAACAGTGTGCCCTCAAATGGAAGACAAGCCTTGTCTACTCACTGCTTTGAAACTGAGTACTCTAGACCAGCTCCCTAGAGCCAGCTACATCTATTGCAGTTGACAGGCTGTTTCTCCACTGATTTTGGCAAAGTGAACTCAGGGTTACTATGCAGTGAACATGCTGTTACTGAAAGTAAACTGAAATTTGCTAGCAGCAATGCTAAGTCAATCACCACCTGCCAAATGTTTTTTCTTTCTATTTGTTATGGTAAATTAATTATCATTTCAAACAGCAAGACTTTTTTTTTTTCCCTCTGAATTCTTGTTCACATAATGTGCTTGATCTCCTCTTGCAAGCTGGAGTACACTAGTAAAGAATTACTTCTGTTTTCTACTAGTATGTAAATCCAAGAGTATACTGTGCAGAAAACAATGCAAAAACTCCTTGGGGGAGCTCTGTAACCTGGTTCTCCAAGATACAGAAATATTAATATTTTCATCTTAGATATCAAAGATGCAGGCCAACTTATGGTCTACTTATCAGTAGCATAAAAAGTCTTTTTTTCTTTGGATATATTGAGATATAATTATATAGTTTTAAAATACAATTCTGGTTTCTGGTGAAGGGAGCAGAACCAGACTGGTAGCTCTGAGGGCTTTGCAGTCTCCTGTTGATACACAGGACAGGTGACAGCAGTCAGTCCTGTGCCAGGACAAGCAGGCAGCTGAAGGAGATCTGTTCATAGGCACAGCAACAGTTGTTTGTTGATCACCCCATCATTTGAGTAAGTAGACCATAACAAACAGCTAGATTGGAAACAGTATTCAGTAGAGTGACATTCCTGCCTCAAGACACAATTCAGTCACTGCTGCTTGAGAATTGCATTCTTAGCTCTTATGTACTCAGCTGAATAGCATGTGCTTTCCAAAGGTCTTATTAGCAGAGGTTACCCTGCTCTTCTGAGAGAGTTTTTATCCTCCTGCATTACTCGAATGCCAGTGAACAACCCTTCAAATCCAGAAATAAGTTCACATTCCAAATTTCGTCTGTGGATTTCCAGGTTTTAATTTGAGACTGTGATGTTAGCATCCTGAAAAGCAGCATGATTATTACACAGGAAGTGGAGAGCCAGGCTGAGATCTGCTCAGGAGCTCCCTTCAGAAGCCCAGATCCCCTGGAGTGCTAGCAGGGGTATTGAAGGGAGTTGCTGTATTGAAGGGAGTTGCTCTCCCTAGTCTGGATAGAAGATCATACCTATCTGTCGTCAATGCGAAAAACTCCCCAGCCCCCTGGGGAGAATAGAATACTCTTTGTGTCTGAAGGAAGAAATATCTGAGGGCAAAATCTTAATTTGTCATCTATGGCTTTGGCCTCCCAGCTGAGCTTCCTCACAAAGATGTCATTTTGGTCTTACTTAGCTGCTCACTTTGGTGTGTCCTCAACCTGGATCATGTATGTTGTGCTCCCTCATTCTTTGTGACCTCTGCCCGGGTATAAAGTTAGGAATGTTGTGGACAATGTGAATTTTTTTAAGTCAAGCTTAAAAAAAAATGAAAAACAACAACTTCTTAATCATCTCTCAGCATTTGTGCCTTAACTGTGTTTTTTATGTACTTTTTAAGACTTCATTAAGGGGAATGAAATATTTCATATAAGCTGTAAACCACACTTGATATGGAACTGGATGTCTAGCTCTTGTAACCTGTGCTGGAATTAGCCTTGCTAGAGATGCTCAAGAGCTGTCTGGACACAATCCTGTGCCATGTGCTCTAGGATGACCCTGCCTGAGCAGGGAGGTTGGACCAGATGACCCCACTGGTGTTCCCTTTCAACCTTATCTATTCTGTAATCCTGTGAGGTTGGGATTTTTCATGCTCTTTCTAAAACGGAACACATTTCAAAGTCTCTACAAGGGACCTCTTCAGCCAGTTAGCACATTATATCAGTAGGAATGGTAATTATTGCTGGTTACTTCATCTTTTCTAGGGTGTGCCTACAGATTTTCATTTTGCAGCTACTACAATTACACTAATTATACAGATAAAAACACCGTACACTGGTATACAGATTTCCTTTTGTTTGAAGAATGCACATGCTAATGGGATCTTTTCATTACAAATTAAGCCATTTTGAACTATTCAAGTTAATTTACATAATAGACCTTGCCTATGAAGCTTAGCATTTTGGTCTTGATTAAATAAGGATAAACAAGGATATCTGGGAGAGCACTCATTATTCCCGTGAAGTCTCCCTGCTGTGAAGAGGAAGTGAAGTTTCATTTGTTTGGATTTTTTTAAAGTTTGCAATCAGATTTAAGCCAAAACAAACTATGTGTAGTCATATTTGGGTAGAAATGCTCGACAGATCCCCTTTTTTCTTCTCTCATATATAAGTGACAGTGAACAGCAAATTTCTAAAGTTTGTTGCACTGATACCCTTTTCTACAAACAGGTAAGGAGACTGGGCATAAGTTAGCAGTCCAAGTGGCCCCATCCCTCTCTTCTGCTTTTCAGAAACAGGGGAGCATACCTCAGGATGCAAGTAGAGAAGTCTGCTGAGCATGGGGAGAAAGAAGGACTTCAAAGTAGTCTCCTCTTGCTTCCTTTCATGCTTGGCCTTCAAAATGTCCACCTCTCTGTCAAGAATGGGGGAAGGGGAACAGCAAAAGGAGTGTGCAAAGATCAAAGAGTGGGACTAGACTGAGGCTGTAAAGAAGGATGAGCAAACAATTAGCAGTTGGCTGTAATTCCAGCAGCTGGTCATCTGAAACAGACTGGCATTTCTCTCCACAGAGCCATTCATTGAATATTTAATAATTATGTTACAGACACAGCAGTTAAAAAAACCAAAACCACAAACAAAAACAAACACCTCCCTGCCCAAATTCTAAATGTGCAGAAGGCGATTAGAAAGCTTTCTACAGCATTGGCTGTATTAAGACAAGCTACCATACTTGAATTTCTTTCTTTTTCTAATTGTTACCAAAGTATTCCCTTTGTACATATGTGATAGTTAAACCTTTTTATGAATTCTCTAGCCTAGCTCTGAATGAGAATTTACTATTGTCAATATATTTTTATTTGATCATTGTTGCCATTTGAATCCAAAGGTTTTTGTTTCCTTGATCAAGATTCCACAATACATAGATAAATAAGGAGTCCCAGGCTTGCCTTTCCATTCATATTCTATGTTTATTTAAGGTTACAACTAATTTTATTTTTCCTCTTTCTGCTTGTGATTGCTAATGCATATCTACAGTCATTTTTAAAAATATATCCTGGTGTGATCCAAGCTTACTTCCATGTCCTTTACTGACACTGCCTTTCCTTTTCTGTTTTATCTCACATATTTCTCCTTTTTCCTTCTTCTTTAAAGCACAGACACTCAGAGCAGGGTTGGTTTTGTTGAGTTTTTTTGCCAGTGATCTTGGATTCAGAACTCTCACACTGGGAATCCCTGCACTGCCTCATCTTCTTCCATCACGTTCACTTTGTGCTTTTCATCTTCTGGAAGCCACTACATCTTTCCTGTCTGGTTCATTTTTTTATTTTATCAAATTGCTCTATACTCCTCTGCAAAGGGAGCTATCCTCATCTTCCCTATCCTTTTTTTTGTGCAGTTCTCCATCACAAATAAGGTTTCAGGCTGCTCGTGACCTGTTTCTGCTGGAATGCCAGTGACGAAGCTCTAAATTTTAGTGCTTTCAAGTACATTGAGAGGATGATGGAATATGAAAAATAAATTAATATTTAAGTATGCAAAGAGGTCAGTATATCAGTAGAATTGGTTGTATTTCTGCCCAAACATCCTTTTATATCTCAGTATCTTTGAGAGCATAAACAGAATGTGTTCATGTCTGTTCTCTGCAGTAGCTATCGAATAGAGCCCAATCTAAACCAATACATTCAAGTGCTGTGTTAACGGTGCTATTTAATAATAAAAGGAAACTTTTTGTAGCACGAAATACAATTTTAGTTCATCATTACTCATTGCAGTTGTTCTGCCTCCCTGTTCTGGGGGATTTTTTTTCCTGCTGCCATTTAAAATAAGGTACACACAGACTGTAGAGACGGCTGTTAACATTCAAATTCAAAGGAAAAGTCCCTTGCTCTGTTTAACATTATGAATTGATGCTTTAAAAATTATCTGCTTCAGTGCTAATTTTACCTTATGAAAGTTAGGCTTTAAATATGTAAAATGCAGTGAGAGGGTAGCAGACACTATCAGGAGCCTGGAAAAGTTGTCTTGTTTTCCTCAGAATAATTGCATGACCTTCGTCTCAAAGGCAGGTCTGTTTAATTACCAAATAACTTGGAAACACAGGAAAATGCTTCAAAAGCTGTTCACTGGTTTAGATGAGGAGGAACTGCAGGAACTCCCGAAACTTGGAGGGAGCTTGAAGAGAAGCTTTTAGTTCACAAATGTTTTTCGGGGTGCAGACATCTAGGAGCAGAGGGCTATTGCTCCAAGGTTCTGCTGAAATAAGACAGCTGATTCCAAAAGTCTTAGGAGACAAAATTGCTATCTGGTGAATAATGTGTGAGATAACAGGGAACAGTCTGTGGAGGACTTCACAAGGTATGTGGTAACAGTAGTAACATTTTTCATGCACCCAACATGGATTAATCAATACATGTTCTATATAGAATAAGAAGAGAAAGACAGCTTCTAAATACTGCATAGCTAGAGCAGCAGAATATTGACTCATAGAAAGCCAAACAGGCCCTTCATCCTTCTTACCCTCCAGAATTATTTATCCATAATGATTCTCTCTAAATAGTCCAAATTTCTTGATTTGGAGAATAAAGCCTCCATGGACCGTGACACTACCGCAAGGTAGAGAGTTCAGTATTTATCCATATAAAGCTGTGGATTTTAGCAAAAAGGCCCTTATTTAAGTCCAAAATAGCAATTGTAGCCCATGCTAATTACATCATGCACACTCCAACAACTGATAGCCATTGACCTGTATGGAACATTTCCAGTTACAAACTGATTAAAACTGCTTCAGGCAATCTTTCTGCTTTACGGGGAGGCACTGATGCCTGATGTAATGACCTGACCAATGCTAAGCAAATGCAAAGCCCTCTAAGCTGAGTGGTACAAATATAGACAGCCAAAAGGCCATGCACTGTATGCTTATCAGCTGTGAATGCTGAGAGCAGGTTTCACAGCCATGAGTAATCCTCAGCACACTCCCATGGAGCTGAATGTACAGTGGCTAATTCCTTCCTGGGCTGAACTGGATGTGTTTTCGAAAATATCTTTGTTCCCTGCATAGTGCAAGAAATTACATTTATGTCTAACATGAATTTGATAAGTGGGTGAAAAGCATCAGTGAAAAGTCATTCTCTGCTCATGCCTGTTCAAGCACTTCACCTCCTCCTCCAGTTCTGTGCCAGTCCGAAGTTCAAAAGAGCTGAAACATTGGGGACCCCACTTCCTGGCGTGTTTGTGTGTGCAGAAAGGTGTGTCCCCTTGCCTGCCAGTAGTCCTTGAGGAATTTTATGTAAAATTTAGGTATTTACATAATTAGGATACACATTTAAGGGCCACTAAACATGAGAATGTAACCATGTTTGACATACTGTAGAGCCCTGAAGGCTTCAGAAACTTAGATTTCCTGTATCCAAATAATATAGCTGTAATAATTTGATGTTACCCTTCCTGTATCTACAATTGACAATTTAAACCAAAAATTACAATATGCTACGTACCATGCACCCAGATGTGAACATTTGTCCAGGTTGCTTTGGTTCTTTATAGTCAGTCTTCATTACTACGTCAGGGTGATGTGTGACTTTCCCCACACCAATGCTGAAAAAAATGTTTAGAATGAATACATTTCTGAAATACCCTTTTAATTATGAGTATTGTTTTCAAAATGATGAAGATACTAAAATTCAGATTTTTTCAGTGCTTTTTTTCCTGTGATGCATTGCTAAAAAAGTTTTTTACATTATTTTCCTACAAAAAAAATATAGTAAAGATAACACATCTGGATAGTTTTACTATTCAAAATCGGCCTGTTATGATGAATTACCCCTTACTGGTGTTTTATATTAATAAAATGAAAAATGTTTGCTTGAAATTTCCAGACACTAGCTATTATTCTTGAGAGAGAGAAAATTGTTAGGAATGGTCAGGTTTTGATGAATGTTTCAAAATCCAGCAAAGGTAAGTGAGAAGGAGGCAAACAAGCACAGAAGTAAACGATGAAGAGCCTGACATTGTTTGCAGTTCAGTAGTTTCCATGTTTCCAAGATCAGTCTAAGTCAGGTCAACTCCCTTACCTCACTAATCCTTTCACAACACTTGCATTAGAAGTTGCTGCTGTTGTTGATCGCAAAAGCAGGAAGTGAGGTGAAGGCCTGAGTGGCAGGAGAGGAAAAGCTAAGGAATTTCAGAGCTTTTATGAAACACTCAGCATGCTGGGGTGACCGTGGCTGGGTGCCAGGTGCCCACCAAGCAGCTCTATCACTGCCCTTCCCAGTGGGACAGGGGAGAGAGGGAATAAGATAGAAAACCACTTGTAGGTTGAGATAAANGGGAGAAAAAAAAATTGAAAAAAAAAAAAAAAAAAAAAAAAAAAAAAAAAAAAGGGCAAAAGTTGGCACACACTTAATCAGAGGAAAAAGAAGAATTAGTCTCTACTTCCCATCGGTGAGTGATGTTCAGGCACTTCCCGGGGAGCCGGGCTTCAGCACAAGTAGGGGTTGCTCCAGAAGGCAAACACTGTGAAATAACAGATACCCAACCCCCCATTCCTCCTTTATCTTTTATATCTGAGCTTAGATCACATGGTATGGAATGTCCCTCTGGGTAATTTGGGTCAGCTGGCCTGGTTGTGTCCCCTCCCAGGATCTTGCCCAACTCCCTCCTGCTGGTGAGGCGCAGAATGCTGAGGAGACAACGCTGGTGGCTCTGCCAGCATTTCTCAGCAATAGCCAAAAAGCTGGGGTGTTACCAGCACCTTTCCAGCTACCAGTGCAAAGTATAGCACTGTGAGGGCTGCTAAAGGAAAATGAACTCCAGCTCAGCCAGAACCAATACAGTCAGGAAAAAGTTATCTGTTTTTTGTAATATCCTCATATGTTTTCCTCTACTTGACCAGACCAACTAAAATTTTATTTAGATTAAAGGGGGAATGTGCACATTAGGTTGTAGAGTCTAATGGATCATAAAGTCCCAGGTGAAACAAATGGAGAAATTCAAGCTTGTACAGAGGTTTTCGGAATGCGGCAGTGTCCATTCCCCATGCCTGTTCAATCAAAGCATGCACAGTGACCTACATGGCACATAAACTGTTTTGGGGTTTGGGTTTTTTCTTTTGTTCTTTTCTTTTTTCCTTCTTTTTCATGAAGAGGGTTCTGGCCTGTTGCTATAACAACTCTGTAGCATCATCAAAGTACCAAACACAAACAACTAACTCAGACTGTGAAGCCTCAGTCCATCCCTTTTCCCTATTCCCTGTTTGTTCTTTCAACACTTGTTTTGCATAACAGGCACCAAGCACTCACAGGGACCTCCACACAAATTAAAGTTTCCACCAGAGAGTACTCAGCATAACTGTACACCCTTCACATCTTTTCTGTGTTACTAGTTGATGGTTATTAGAGGAAGGTGTTTGGCATGTGTTTTTAAACAAATGAAATAAACAGCATACATTTACACTGGGAAATATAATTATTGAGTAACTTCTTGTAAATATTTTCTCCTATATTTAAAGTTATCTGGGCCATACCTTAGCCATCTCTAATTAAATCCACAAACAAGAGAGAATGAGCTGCAGGGTTATGCAAGATTCATGCTTAGGATTTACTATGACTGTCATTGGAAAATAACAAATAAAATAGCATTTCTATGGCTGGCATAAAAGTGGTACGTCTTTTTCCTTGGAGAATCTATTTCAGATTCCATAAGTACTATATTTTACTGCAGTAGCTCAGAGGTGAAGGGGACTTAGCTTTTCAGAGTTACAGAAAAATGATGTAGCAGTCCCTTTTTGCTTTCCTTCTTTCTTGTACTGAGTAGTTCAAAGTCCATCTTTCTGCTTTTGTTACTGTGATTGTATTTAAAATATTTGACATTGATTGTGATATTAACTCTTGTCTCATAAGCCTCCTTTCTAACAGTCAGTTTATAGCTGATTTGATTAATACTAGCTGGAAATTGAAAAGCTGTAGCTTGTTGGTATAGATGCTACCTTGGGCTGTCTCCCATATATTTGGGTACAGGAACAGAGGAGACAGCACGAGCTTTGTGCCTCTTGCTCCCCCACACAAGTGGAGGAGTGGGGAAGAGATTGTGGATGGAAGTTCAGTTCAGCCTTCCCTGGCATCCTGCTCACAGAGCACAGCAGGAGGCAGCTGTCTACAGGCAAGAAGCAGGTCCCTTGCTGCAGAGATTCCCCATTCTTGTCCCTGGGAGGTGACATGCAGGGATGTTTCCTGAGATTGAAACAATTGCCTTACACATAGACCGTGGAAAAAAGCAAAGTGTGGCTCTAAAGTACCATCTTGACATTTCCAAAATGTTGGTATTTCTTGGTTTTGTTGCTAAATTATTAGTAAAAATGGTTAATTCTGCTGTTGTCTTTTTTTTTTTTTCCACAAGTGACCTACATCTTTTCCTTTTAATCTGAATTAAGAGGCACCATGTTAAGTGCTGAGTTGTGAAAAATAAGGAAATAGAAAGAAAGGGCAAAAATATTGCCCATTTAGCATAGCTAATCCAAGCAGAAAAATGTTCATTTATAATTTTGCAGTGTTCTGATCATGTCTCTATAAAGAATTTCTGTGTAAACAAAATTTTTACTTAAAAGCATATTGTTTCTGATCATATGCTTTGCACACTTCTATCAAAATTGTTCCTAGTCCTGCTTAGCAGTACTATTTTTGCCTTATGTCTCTGCTGGAGTAGCTGACCACAAAGGAATTACAACATTACACTTCTCAGTTGATGCCTAAAACATAAGAAGTTCTGCCTCCAGGTTTGTTTTCGTTTGCTTATTTGGTTCGTTTAGTTTTCCCTGATACTGTTTATGAGTGGGTCATGGACACTGACATGTATTTGTCTCTGATTTGCCTGAAGACTTCAGTTTGATCTACAGATGCTTGAAAAAGTCCATCTGGCATCAGTACAGCAAGCCTACTGATGTTAACCTCTTTTCCTAGGGATGTAAAATTGCATTCTTGCTTCTAATATTATCTGCTGGTATTTAGGCTGGTCTTGGTTTTCCTTGTGTGTTTGAAAACAAAGGTATAATTTAGGAATACTCTCTCTGGTTGCTGTCGCTATTCGTAGATTGTCTGGTGCAACCCCTGCACCTGTGTGTTTTAGAGCAATGTTGCAGGTTTGTGTTTGTCTGCCAGCCCGTTCTGTGCTCTGCAGGCAGCCTGGGAGCCCTGTGCAAGGGGGCAGAATCATGGGAACAGTCAGGAGCATGTATGGCTTACCTCTGGGGGCTCTTTTAGGATTGCCCTCTACTCTGACACATCCATCCAGTGCTTATTATTAATCATTCACAGCTCCTTTTCAGATGGAGCAACTTGCTCCAAGTCCTTGGTCTCTCCAGACAACCAGTAAAAGCTCCCCTTGTCTGTGCCAAACCTGGGTAGTGTTGTGCTGCAGCAGCTCTGCTGTAGCTGCACCAAACTGGGCAGCATTATTTTCAGCTTGTCACCCAAATCAGCCGACATCCACTTGAATTACTTACAGCCTTTTAAGATTTCCTGCTGGAATTTCTGATTTCTTTGGCTACTGTCGCTTGAATCATACTGAAAGCTCCTGCCTTCCTTTGCTCCTTCCCCTCTTTCTGTCTCTCAATCTTTCATCAGCCATCAGCAGAAGTCAGCTCATTGCTGAACCTGAAGCCACTCTCTTGGAAGGTCTGTACTGCAGCTTTGCCTGGAGCCTCTTTCCTGCTTGTCTACCTCTACACAGAGGTATCCTTCCAGTACATTTATTCTGATCAAATTTCCCCAGAAAACATACTCAGGAATGTCAGGAATCTGTTCTCCCAGTTACTAATGGACACTCCCATGAGATGGACTGATTTTTATTTCTCCTCACTAGATTTCTTCAAGGGAATGCACACAAATTATACAGAATTGGTCCTACTTTGTCCCAGAACTAAATCATATTGCCTTTTTGAAATCCCAGAAATTTTTTCAACAGCTCTTTAATAATTACTGTAAAAAAAATTAAAATACGTAAAAGTAGTTGAACAACAATTTGTGTGGAGTATGATTCTGTTTAAAGGCTTATATCTACAGCTCTTCTGCTCTCCATCCAATATTTCTTACCTTGAGTTTTAATGGCTGTACAATGCGTGATGTCTGACAGATACATTTCTGCCATTAATTTGCTTAGTTTCTTCAATGTAGAATTAATGAGAATGACTGAATCTTTCCCTATTTTTCTTGTTGACTCTGTTTTGTGAATTTTCAAAGATTACTTCTGAACACAGGAGATGAATAAAGTGTAAACACTCTTCTATTCTCCAGATAGACATATACTTGAATACTCAAACTTATATGTTTTATCATTTTAGGTCATAAAATAGGTGGGAACTGTAATATTACTGTAATTAAGTTATATTTTTATTCCCCTTTGATGGAGTGCTTGAACCAGAAGCAAAGGTACCAGGCATGTAATTTTAAAGGACAAATTCTATACCAGCAAGATTTATTCCTTGAAGATTCTGTTTCTATATGGTTATTTCCTGTACACAGAGAGATATTAAGAACTGATACATACAGAGATATTAGGAACAGAGATATTAAGCTATGTCACTTACTCAAGGTAAAAATCCTGCTCTCTTTGAAGACTTTGGCAAGAGCTATTCAGGAAAGTCAGTATTTAAACTACCAGGGCATATATTGTCAAACATTGTTTGTCTGGAGATTTTTGCAGCTTTGAGAGTTGAAATTCCCATTCAGGTAACGTACCCTGAGGGTGTCCAGGTGGAAAAGTTTGAAATGAACATCACAGACAGGGGCTGAAAGGGAACTGAATCAGTAAAGTATTTCTTGTCATCATTCATATTTTTTTTTTGACTCATTTATAAAGAAAAAATGAAACAGTGTGGGGCTTCTATGACTAATTTAGCAAAATAGAAGAGAAGGTGGGAGAATTTATGCAGGAGATGTGAAATTTGTTTGACATCTGAATTTGTGGGCCATACTTTTCCTGCTCCTTCTGGCATGGTTAGCTATTTCAGTCCAATACCTTTGCAACTTCTGGTCATCTATTTTCTATCTTCCTTTTTTTTTTTTTCTTTAAATCTGTGTTAATTTTGTAGCTGGGAGTTTTCGAGTCCTTAGCTCAATCACAGGTAGCCAGTATCCCTTGTCAGTGTCCCTTTGGGTGTTGCAATCATTCCATCTGGCATCTAGGTACAGTTCCAGGAATAGAGTTCCAGGCTCACCTGATAGTTATGTGTCCCATTTGTGCAGAAATTTTAGCTATCCAAGAGTAATAGGTTTGTATGTTTTGGTAACTAAACCCTGTTCACAGATACCAAAGGGACTTTACTGCAAGGTGTTGTGAAGCATAGAACCAGATAACAACAAGATCTGCCAGAGCAGAGTGCAGAAATGCAGTAGGCTCCAAGAGGATGAATTTTAGTGTCAGACATCCAGTCACCTCTCTACAATTACACTGATTGTAATGAATTGCTGGCAGACAGGGTTTTTTTCCCCATGTTATGCTTCTAATATGGAAATACTTCCTTGGCTTCATGAATAATAATTTCTCTAGACCAAGATTTTGTTTCTCTGTGGAAGTAAGAATAAGGCTAGATGGGGCTTTGGGTCTGATTATAAGTCAAAATATGTTTTGTAATGTTAATTATTTTCTGGCTGGAAAATGGCTCAAGGGAAAAGGTCTTGGGGGTGCTGGTCCACAGCCACTGAACACAAGCCAGCTGTGCCCAGGTGGCCAAGAAGGCCAATGACATCCTGGCCTGTATCAGCAATGGTGTGGCCAGCAGGACCACTGTGGTGACGTGACTGTCCTGCTGCACTTGGCACTGGTGAGTCCACACTTTGAATCCCATATTCAGTTCTGGATCCCTCATTAAAGAAGGACATTGAGGTGCTAGAAGTGTGTCCAGACAAGGGCAATGGAGTTGGTGAGGGGTCTAGGGGTCTAGAGGGCGATTCCCATGAGGAGTGGCTGAGGTAGCTGGGATTGTTTAGCCTAGACAAAAGGAAAGTCTGGGGACCTTATCATTTCTACAACTCCATGAAAAGGGGTCATAGCTAGGTGGGAATCAGGCTCTTCTTCCAGGCAACCGGCGCCAGGATGAGATAATATAACCTCAAGCTGCATCAGGGGTCATTTAGATTGGACATCAGGAAGAATTTCTTTATGAAAGGGGTGGTCAGGCATTGGAACGGGCTGCCCAGGGAAAATGTGAAGTCACTGTCCCTGGAGGTGTTCAAGAAGCAATGTTGGACTTAATGCCATGGTCTAGTTGACAAGGTGGTGATTGGTCAAAGGTTGAACTTCATGATCTTCGAGGTCTTTACCACCCTAAATGATTCTGTGATCCTTCTTTGTTCAGTTAACCCCTTTTTCCTTTCAGTAAATGAAAAAAACAAACAAACGAAAAAGCTTTTCTAATAAATATTAAAATACAGCTTTAAATAGTCTAACAAATTTAAGGTAGGGCTTGTAAATACAAATTATTTTTTTATAACTTTGGGATTAAGATTTAAAGTGTATTTGTAAGGTGACAGACACTCACCAATGCTCTCTGATGCTCTCTGAAGAATTAATACTGGTTTTCTTTTTCTTGTTTCTGTCATTCGTGAAAAAGAAAATGTGGTTGCCATGTAGCCTGTACCTAGAATTACTGTTCATGAAACAAAATACAACACTGGCTTCATTTCAGATGTTTATTACAGTGTGTAGTATTTCTTTCCTTAGAAGCTTTTGCCTCTTTAATGTCCAGCACTGAGTGATATTATGGGCAGTGAAAGAGTTTTTCAGTGATCATAAGTGTTCAGTATATGGAAGCTGAAACTGAAATATGCAGTCACATCTTCCTGCTGAGAAATGGTTGTGTTCATCTCTGCTCAGGAGGAAAGCAGGGCTAGAAAATTAAGAATGTGATAGACTAGCACTGAAATACAGCAAGAGTATCCTGGGTGAGCTCAAGGGGTACCATTTCTTTTGTCATACAACATTCACTTGAGTTTCTTTTCATTGCCTTTGCTGCATAGTGGTTCTAATGATGGATGTTGCTATTTTTTGTAAGAAAAAAAGAAAAGAAAGAGTGGAAGGCTGGAGTAAGAAAAGCAGATTTAGAGAAGGGGAGGGGAGAAGAAAAAGACAAGAGTAAAGGAAAATGTCATGGCTAGGAATGGGAACATCTGAGCTGTTTTATGAAGTAGTAAGCAAGGTACTGGGTGGTTCAGAAAATGGTGTCTTCCTCTGGTTGTCTGTAGTTGCCAAATAATATAGTGTTCTTATGTCAAGTATCCAGTAGAATCTGTTCTTTTTCATAAAAGATATGAGATGGGTCACAAAGGTCACAAAGTACTGTTTGGATGCCAGATTCTGAGCACTCTGAAAAAGCAAAACCTTGAGCACTAAATGAGCTATAAGCAGCACGCTGAAAGACAATATATTGTGGACTGGAATAATTTTGTAAAGAGTCACTGAAAAAAATCTTAAGAGATCCTAAAATAAATATTGTTTGGGGAAAAAGCCCAAACTTCTTAAAGTTAATTTATCTCATAATGAGTCTTTACAGTCCTAGATTTGAATAGGCTTTCTCACATTTGTAATAGTTGTTTTTCGCAACAAATATGCTTCCATGACTACTTTACAGATTTCAGGAAAAAAATATTATATTTTTATGTATATATTCTTTCAAGCAATGTGTACACACAAACATCAAAGCAAAACTGGAAGGATTAGAGATCTAGCTGAATTTATGTTAAATTCTTACACAGTGTAAGTTAAGGGTGTCTGTTGGCTAGAATTTTCTTCTTGTTTTCCTTTACAATTTTTTGTGCTGTCACTTCATTAAGAGTAATAAAGGGAATAAAATCTCCTACTAGTCATTGCTACTGATTTTCCATCCTTTTTTATATGATATCATTTGTTTTGTAAAAAACAAAATAAGGGCTTCTACTGGTATCAGTAGGAAGTGGTTTACATAATTTACTACTAGTCTCACTGTTCTTATCTGTTGTCACATCAGCATTGTGTACCAAGAAAATACATTTTGGCTTCACCACAGTGTTTACTGATGACCCCAGTTTACTCAAGTTATTTGACATTTAGAAACTCTTTTAATCCTTGTCCTGTTTTTTTATAAGTTCATGGTCTTTATGTACTGCCATGGAGAGCAACAACACCAAACCAACTGCAGTATGAATATTAACATATTTGCTAAGACAATAAAAACATTCTGAATTAGTTTTTCTGCAGCTAAAACAGTTTATTTTCTGCAAACTTTCTTGAGTGTTTGCTAGAGCCTGGCAGTCCACAGGCTATCAAAGATGGATGTAAATATGTGTGGGAGTACAGAAGAAGTAGGAAGCTTTTTTGTCATAGGAAAAACTATTTGGCTAGAACAAACTCTTTGAATTAGTGCCAACCAGATTATATTGGTAGGAGAGGTCACATAATAGTCCAAAGCTACCAAAAGAGGACAGATGTAAGAAAGAAATGTTTTTCTCATGTTTGTGGGGATGCAAATGATGTGCACTTGCATAGGTCAAATATCTTCAGAAGCATTGGAGTGGCTGCCTATGGAGTTTGGGATTGCTTCTTCACTAAAACTGACATAATGGAAATTTGGCAGATGCTCTAGTTTGATTAATGCAATTATTTTGTTTATCCAAGTAAATAAGATTACTTTTAAATGAAGTTTGCTTTAACACTTGTATTGACCTGATTTAATTGAACAAGTGTACAAACAGATGCCAGTTAATGAAGTCTACATCCTGTTGCATATCTTTATTCTGTGGCTATTAATACTTCAAATTTATGTCAGTGACAAAGTACAAGTGCTGATAGAATGGTAAGCACTAAAAATACGAAAATATTGTATCTGTAGTGCACAATATAAATGATGTTTCTTTTTTTTATAAGAAATACAATAAAATCTGCATAGCAGGCTGACAGCTCTACTGCCCTCAGCTATCACATACATCTCCCTAGCTTTAGCCAAGTTGTATCATTGCTTTTATACAGATATTCATTGTGTCAGCTGACATTTTACTGCTTTCTATTTTTTGCAGCCTGAAATGGCAGTCACTGATTCTGAAAAAAAGAGGTGTTTTCACCTGCTACCCCCAGCAAAGGCATTAAGCTGAAGATGTTTGCTATTTCTTAAGCAGGAAAATTTTTTTTTTTAACTAATTTAATAAGATTATAAATTTTCTACGAGCAGGAAATTAATGAATCTTGTATTTTACAAATTACACAAATTAACACAAATTACACAAATTAACAAATCCTTGACTTTACATACTCCAGTTGTTGTGGACTGATGTTTTACTGAATGGGAAGCACTGAAATGGTAACATAGCTCTAGGAATGAGCTGATTCAGCCCTTGAGTTCAATACACAGGTAATTAGGAATTCCTTTGTTTACTTTTCTTTTTGTATTGTATGTATAGAGTAAAACTCTCTCTGTTCTGCATCCGCAGGGTGTCAATTATCTCTAATTCAACAGTGGTTTATGTCTCAACATTTGAAGTGAAAAGTAAGGTTTTTCTGAAAAATTATTTCAAGCATATTAAAGTACATTAATATATGAACAGCCTCTGAGCATGTTTCCTTTCATCTTCTCCATCGTCTGATGCTTCATAATGTGTATTCCAGACAGAATCAATTTTGTAAATGCTAAATTATGAAATTAGGTTTGTGAATATTAGTTAATTAATCATTACAACTGTAGCAGCACATTGGGTGTTACTGTGTTGAGATTCATGCACAGTGATATCATACTGGATCTTGTTACCTTTTTGTTGAGAAAGGGAAATTATTGTGTTCGGTGTTGTTTGGCCTAGCAATGGTGTTTATTTACAAGGGAAACTCAAAAGCAAGAGTTTTTGAAAAGTCTTGTTTCCTGATCCCATTGTGTGGATACAAGAGAAATCTGCTTTGTGTTCAGAAATAAATAGGTCATAAGCACTCCACCCAAAACCCCATCTGTGGGTCTTGGCTTTCTCCCAGGACTTCACATGCAGAGGTCTCCTCACTGATAGTGCAAGTGTTAGTGCAAGCCTAGAACAGTATTTGACTTTGTCCCACGTGAGCTCCCCTTCTCTAAACTGGTAAGACATGGATTTGGTAGGTGGACCCCTCAAGTGGATGAACTTGACTGCCCAAGGGCCCAGTGACACTCCTCAGGGGTCACTATTGGGACCTGCACATCATATCCTGGGCTCCATAAAAAGCAGTGTGTCCAGCAGGTCAAGGGATGTGATTTTCCACCTCTACTCTGCCCCCGGAGTGCTGCATCCAGCTCTGAGGCCACCACTACAAGAAAGACAAGGGACTGTTGGAAGGAGTTCAGAGGAAGGTCACCAAAATGGTCAGAGGGATGGAGCACCTCTCCTGTGAAGTAAAGCTGAGGGAGTTGGGACTATTTAGCCTGGAGAAGGTTTCAGGGGGACCTTTTGGGACCTCCTGGTACCTAAAGGGGCCTGTGAGAGTGCTGGAGAGGGACCGCGTGCAAGGATGTGTAGTGTCAGGACCAGGGGGAATGGCTTCAAACTGGAAGAGGGTAGGTTGATATTAGATATAAGGAAGAAATTCTTTCCTCTGAGGGTAGTGAGGTGCTGGAACCGGTTGCCCAGAGAAGCTGTGGGTGCCACATTTCTGGAAGTATTGAAAGGCTAGGCTAGATGGGCTTTGAGCAGCCTGATCTAGTGGAAGGTGTCCCATGTTGGGAGGAGGGGGGGGTTGGAATTAGGTGGCCTTTAAGGTTCCTTCCAACACAAATCATTGAGTGATTCTCTGATTTTTACTTTGGTCATTTCTGCTTTTCATATGTGTATTTATGAAGATAATAAATCTCTGACATCTGCATTTTCAAATTGTTTCAGGCACTGGTATGACACATAACTTATCTTGCCGAACTGAATCACTAGGTGCTGCTCGCCTAGTGTTTCAGCTGTTTCTATTCTTTCATCAGAAGTCTGGGTTCTCTAGTGAAAAGTGTAACTGCAAAAATACTGTATCTCCATTTGACTGAAATACTTGCCAGGCTTCGTAAAGAAAGTGCACTCGAGTTTGGGGTTTTTTCCTCCAGCTTCAGTGAAAATATATGACATAAATATTTTTAGGGTCAGTATCTATTGCAAATAGGTGTCATTCTGTGTTCCTTTAATTTATACTGGTTTAAAATGTATCAGCTAGTGGCAGCGTGTCATGTGACAGCAATAGATAATCAAAATATTTGCATCTTGCATTGCTAAACGAGAGAGAGCACAACCCCACAAGCTAGCCTGACTTCATTGCAACAGAACATTTGTATTTCCAAACAGTTTCCATCTCTGCTTCTTGCATTATTTCTAGACTGTAACTAAATTGTACACGTGCAAACGGGTACAAATCAGTTGTGGTGCTTTCTGCAAAGCTGTTTCTTCTTGAGGAGTGACAGCTACACAAAATGAATGGGATTTCATCATTATGGTTGGAGGCACTAGTAAAAACTGCACTGCAGGTTTAACATGTTAGGGCTGAATTTTTATGGTTTCAGGATTGTTTCTGTTTTCTTCCGAGACAGAAAACAGCAGAGACTATTGGAAGTTACTCTGTAGTTTAGAACTTGCTGGAGCAAGATTGCTGAAGAATTTCTGATTGAAACTTTCTGGTAACAACTTCACAGTTAAAGTGATCAGTGAAGGGAAGTGTGTACACTCCAGAATATTTTAGTATGTTTTGAGTAAAAGGTGTCAACTTCTTCCTTGCATATGAAGAGTAAAAGAATAAAATGTTCAGTAAAGAATGAATGATCAGTAAAGATGCAACATATGAAGACTAAAAGAACAAAATGTTCAGTTAGGGTGCTATATTCAGAATAGAATAACTTTTTTTTAGATTGGATTTTTAAAAATTGCTTTGAAATAGTTTGGCTAATCCATCTGAAGGAAGTTTCAGCATCCTGGGAAAGTTGTGATATATGTTGTTTATGAAGGCAGCAAATAAGGAAATGCAGCGACTGATCAGATTAGTTTGGTTGCAATCTACTGTGATTCATTCCTTGATAATGAATGTTTTAATTATTCTCAACAGTTATCCTGAGGCCCCTTGGAGGGACTGCTTTGAAGTGTATATAATTCAAAGAAAAGTCTCCAAACTACTTAGTGCCATTTCCTTAATGCTGTATGCATAAATATCCAGGTGGTGAGACCTGAATGAATCAGTGAATACTCCTCCTCCTGTAATTCAGCATTAAAATGTACTGCAGTATCAGCCCATGGAAGCTGCCAGAAAGAGAGAGATCAGTAGCCATTAACCTTTTTTACCTGCATGTAAATCTTGGAACAAAATGCAGAATGCTTCTAGTTGAACTTCAGAAGTCTTTTAGTCTTTCCTCTTCCTTCTTTTGAATTTATGGTCCTGATATGGCTTCAAAGATCTATATTTTTTCCAAGGCAGGGGGTTATATTTACTACCTATGTGTTTTAGAGAGGTTTAGATTAGTGAGATTTAAACTGGTTACATCTAACAATGAATAAACACAGTTGATGGACAGAAGAATGTCAGAAGCCAGCAAACAGCAACCAGCAAAATTTCTAAGATCATCCCTGCATAATTCCATGACTGCTTGCTATTCACAGCATTTTCAGAAGGAAGAGAAATAGTTATTAAAACGCATTCACATAAATACAAGTACTGGCTTGTGAAAAAAAAATTGATCTCAACGCCTTAAAATGTTCTTTTTCAGTTTCTGCACTGTTATATCTGTGTGAATTCAGACTAAATCCACAGCAGAGAAATAAGGAGGAATCTATTGCTCTGTTCTGATAATACTGTAACAAAGGTAATCGAAGAAGCGCATAGTGGCAGAAACAAATATGAGGGAATACATTTAGAGGAAGAAATATGATTTCCATGAAAGGAGAAATGCATTCAAAAGCACAGATCAAATTAGATATACTCAGAAACAAAAATATGGCAAAAAAGGATAAAGCTCCAGTGACATAGACCATATAATGGATGACTGTAGGTTGAATACTAAAAAGAAAAGAACCAATAAATGATTTGCCTGAGCAGCAACACGGTTTATAGAAGGAGGAAGAAATATCTAGCAGGCAGAACACAACATAAAAAGCCAATGTTTGCCCTAAAATAAGGAAGGCATACATGTTTAATTTTGGGTTGTATTTAGTCTTGCATCATAGCATTCTACATGAATTATTATTTTATTGTTTACTGGGAGAATTGGACATCTCCTTTACAGGAGTTCAACCCCATCAGAATCTGTAGAGTTCTAACAGCATCACATTAGCAGAATCTGGCCCATTTTCTGTAAATTGTCTGTCCAAGCTCAGTCTAGAATCTGAATCACGTGACAGAACTTAAAATGGGCAGTTCATCTGCTGGTGCTGTGTTCTAGAGACTGCTTATCTGGACATGGACCTGCCACAGGTCTCCATTAAAGCTGTGAATGTGCTTTCATCCTATCTAAGAGCAAGACAAACAGTATCTGAGTGTAAGCTGCACACTCTCACTGTTGTTCCAGGATTTTGTCAACACTTTCTTCAGATGATGCTTCCTTTCAGTCAAATGTAAGAATAATCCTTGAGTGCCAGAATAAGCATACTTAAAACATCATCCTGACGTGATAATGTAGAAACAGTCTGAAAGCAGAAACTGTGAATACCTGCCTTGTAACTTACACCTTGGATTTGCAAGGTGTTGGGATGCCAAAGAAGTGTGTTAGCTCTGCTTTGTGTCTTCTCTCTTCATCAGCCTCTCATGAGCTCTTCCCTCTAAATCAGTCACACTCGGATCCTGGTACTGGGGCGTTAGACCACTCCTAGGAAATTCCTGAGCCTTTTTGTCACTTTTTGGTCAGGCAGCCCATCAGCCCAATGATGTCTCCACAGGCTGCATAGGCACAGCTTGCTGCTATCACCCCTCCAGTATCAGTAGACTCTGTGCACATGATTTCACTGCTCTTGAGGTCTGTGTTTTGGTTTCCAAATGCACGTGTGTGCAGTGTGAAGGACACACTTGAACAGGATTGCTGTATATAAGTAGTTTTGTGGCTTTAGCCCTAAGTGTGCTTGGAAAAGTCCCACAGCTTCTGGGATTTCTCTTTAGTTCATATTTTCTGATTTTAACACTATACATCATCTGAAATAAACAACTTGAATTTTCATTAGTGGCAATCAATGACAGCAACCAACGAATCAGATCAACATTAATTAGACAATGATGCCTCTAAATATAATTTTTTTCCTAATAAATAATAAAAAAAAATCTGTTTAAAGTATTCTAATGAATTCCCACTAAAATTTGAACAATTTCTATTCATAGAGCTTCAGTAAGGAGTTCAAGATCATAGGTAGTTTAAGGAGCCTACATCCTATCTCCACCTAAACACCTTTTTTTTTTAAAAAAAGGGCCTGTTAGTTATTTTTTAATAAAAGGTGGAGCTTTTTAGAACTTTCTGAGAAAGGTTAATGCTAAATGATTAAGAACTGTGTCTGAGTGGTTCTTGAGGCCATCAGTTGCATACTTAGTTCACATCTGAGCATGGAGTATTTCCTTCCTTTGGATCAAAGTAAATAAAGCAGATACATCCTGACAGTGTGTTTTGCTAAGATCTGGATGCACAAGATCTCTCCATCTCCTGTTACTCAGTTTGAAAGAAAACAGTGCATGTAGTGCGTGGATGGAATCACCATACACTCCATTTTTCATGTCACTGAGCTAAACAAGCTAGTGTTTTATTCAGAAGACAAGTTCTCTATCCCCTCAGGCTTTCATTAGCCCTTCCCTTGCACTTTTGCCAGCTGAAGTTTTTGAAGAAAGGTGACCAGAGCTTTTCAGTGTATTTTAGAGAAAAATTTATCTGGTACCTTGTGCAGTGGCACTTTGACTTCCATCGCCTGCTGCATGCTAGGATTACAGTAGCATCTTTCACATATGCATTTCACTGATAACTCCTAGTGCTCTTGTAACTGCCCAAAATAACCAGCTTCATCATCTATGATTTCTACTGACTGATCAGCTATTCTTTTTGTTTTCAGTCCCTGGGCACACAACTTTCCTCTTCTGTGTTCCCCAGTTTGAAATAATTTGATTTCTTTTGACTGAAAGGAGATCTTGACTTAGTAGAGTAACTGAAGTATACCCCAAACTATGACAGTCAGAGAAATTCGAAGCGCAGATGCTAATTTTCCAGAGTTTTCAATATAATTTGTCATTTTCTTTAATGGAAACACCCAAATAACATTGCATTTTGTAGGCTTTTCAAGACTATTCCTGCAAAGAAATGTCAATCGATTTTGAAAACCTGGAAGTATGTAAAATAAATACTTCTTCCAAAAGGCAATATTACCTAGTGATATTTAAAAAATCATTTCTAATTAAATTAGCCTTCTAGAATTCATAGCCGCAGGTAAAGGTTTTGAAACAATATCTTCAACCCTTCATGTATTTCAGGTGTTTTGTGAATGATCACAAATTACTTTTTTTGGAATGTTGGCTATAAATCAGGACCTTTTTAAAGCCTAGGTAGGAGAGCCATGTTACTGAAAAGATGAGTTAGTGTGACAGAAAGACACCACATATCTCTCTCATTTACAGTAGTATGGAACCAGGATTTAGAGACTGCATGCCTGCATGTACAAATGCATGTATAATCTGTGCTCCTGGTAGGAAGGATAAAGCCTTTATATTTGTATTTGGTCATTATATAATCAGAGACCCACTTTATGAATCCATTTGCAACATGTCTACCATGTCATGCTGTTGTAGTAATAACGCATATATCAATAACTCAAACAAAGGCCTTTTGCTAAGCATAGAATAAATCACTTAGCCTGAGTTCAAAGAAAGTCAGTTCTTTTTTTAGCGTAAACACATTTGTTACAGTTAGTTGTAAAAGATAATCAGTCAACCGTGTTTTCCAAATGCATCCATTTCTGTCATTACAGCCAAATTTCTGAGATCTCTTTTCCCACTATAATTTTAATGTGTACAGTATCCAGCAGCTTCTACTCTGAAGGTGAGCTGCTGGATTTGGGACCATAGGTCCCTGGTCATATAGGAAATAATTCTTTGTGAGATGGAACCTGGACAAACATGAAAGAGATAATGTAAAACTAGGTTATATCACATATAGTTTTACATTTAGTTTCTGAGTTAGAGATACAGGCTACTTTATGTTCTTGTTTTATACAATTAATAATTTGGTAATTCTGTTTCTGCTTGTAGCTGAAAATTGCAAATCTAATTAGATAAACACTATAGTAGCTGTCACAAAAAGTAGCCAATAGTGGAGGAAAAGTATTTGTTTGCATAAATAGAAACAGAATAAAATTTTAATGCATTATTAAAGTGGAGTAAAAATTATGTTTAGCTTCTCCAATGATTTATATTGGCATGCAATATGGTTTTAGATATCTTTCTCATCTAGCAGAATTTGAACTATTTACAAGTTTTGTACCCTGTACAAAGTTTAATACTTGGTATTAAGCAGAGTCATTTTGTCTGCATACTGTGAATAGAACCAGGTGACATAATAGTGAAATAAACATTCTTAAAATTTGAACTGCTGAAAGATTTTTTTCTGTAGTTTTAATAGATACTTTAAAATAAAATATTTCCTCTGTTACTGGCACAATCTGTGTGTATGAGCTAACGTAACCAACTTTGCATTTGGTGTGAATAGCGCGACCTCTTGATTTGTGATTACATTAGTCTCACAACAGTTGTCAGATTTCAGCTTTTCCTGACCATATTGCCCTAGGAACCCACCACAGTCCCTTTCTGACATACATTTTATAACCCCAAAGATTCCAGAGACTCTCTGCCATGGAAAGCAGCAGCCTCACCCAGGACTGAGTGGACAGAGGTCTGCCAGAAACACGGACATACAGCTGGCATCTGGTCCCTTGCACAGCAGCAAGCAGCATTTCCTGCCTGCAGGCTTGCGAGGCAGCAGCCAGCTGGGTGGCAGCAATTTGTCCCTGGACACAGCAGCACATCCAGGAGCTGCACTGTCAACAGGTGCCCAAAATCCAAGACTATAGATGTATATGAGGGAGGTGGAGAAGCTGCACAAGCAGTTGTGGGGTTAGAGGTTCTGCAGGGGGGTTATAAGTGCCTATAATTGTTGTGTTGTGTTGTGTTAAAAAGCACCATTTTAACTGGCGTTTAACCAATGTAAAATCTTTCACTAGGCAAAACACACTCAAATAAAATGTGAATGGTGTTACAGTTGAAAAGTAAGGTCAAGGATCCCCTATTGATTAACTCATCAGGAGCTGGGCTTCAATTATTCTAGGTTCCTTCTGACTCAGGATATTCTATGCTTAAATTGGAAAGAACAGTTCTGCTGTCGAGCTCCAACCTAATTTAAATTTACATATTTATCTATCATCTTCAAACAATGTTTTCACTTTGGAATAATGTATTGCTTTATTTGCTAACTTCACAACTATAAACCAGATATTTTAGCTATCTGATTCATTGCCATGTCATTGGCTTCAAAGGCATTTTGCCTCCTCTTCACAAAAGTCTGTTTTCTTCATGATCTTACTCATGCTATGCTTGTACAAGTATCAAAAGGTAATAATTAGACACATCTGCTTACATTTGCCAGGAGCAGATGCTAGACAAATTAAAGTGAACATGAGTACCACTCAAAATCATTAAAGTGACTAAAATAATTTCTGAAATTTGACAGGCAGTAAAATATTCTACATGGACATATTTGTGCTATTTGCAAAAACCTCATGTTCAAAATCATCTTCACATGGAGTTGAATCAAAAATGAATTGTATAAATGTTTCAGGTTGCAGCTTCTACTTTATTTCCCCTGGGAAAGATAAGTTGTCAGCCCTTATAGCAATGCTTATTAACACCACAGGGCAGTCACATCAGCTCCTGAACAACACTGCAGAGTCCTAAATGACTTCGTAGCATGCTCCGAGAAGATAGAGACACGAGAATGGCTTTATGAAGTTAGACCTGAAATCTGCCTTTCTTGGTATTCAGTTCCCTGCTGTGGGCAGTCATGAATGCTCTAGCAGAGTACAAAAGTAGGGTGAAACTAAGTGATTTCTCTGATATTCTTCCATCACCAAACTATGAAACTGCTCAGGGGCTCCCTGGGACATCTGCTTATTTTTGGTGTCATCAGGGGGCAAGAACCACCTGGTTTAAACATGCACATACATATACATATACATATACATATACATATACATATACATATACATATACATATACATATACATATACATATACATATACATATACATATACATATGTGTGAAAATAGAGTATCCTTTCATTTCTTTAGAGCCCAACATCTGGTAATTTCTTTTGCTGGTCTCTGTTCCTTACAAGTGAGGAGGAGTGAGTAGCTGTTGGCCTCCTCCACAACATTACAAATATCTGCAGTTTATCTCTTAGTTGCTTCTTTTGTAGGCAGAAAAATCCTTGTATGTTTAGTCTGGTTTTATATGGAATTTGGTGCCTTTCATTCCCCTTGCTGCAGTTCCTTATACCTTGTTATGCTCTGCCCTGGTGGGGACAGGGGCTTGAACTGTACTCAGTATTCAATGTGTGAGCAGAGTAAAATGATGCAGTGCAGAGAGTTTTCCTTTTTCCTTCAACACTTTCAGAAAACACAGAATGGTTTGGGTTGGAAGGGACTATAAAGATCATCTGGTTCCAACCCTGCCACTGTCAACCCTGTGCAGGGATGACACTCACTAGATCAGGTTGCTCAGAGCTCCATTCAAACTGACCTTTCTATCTCTTTTCCAAATAGTCATAAAGTTTGCTATTTTGACTTTACAGAATACTGAGCTGATTTATTCATAAACATGCTGGTTGATACCACATTTTTTTTTTTTTTCCCTGAGTGGGTATAGTTAGCACAGAACCTACAAATTAGTCCATTTTTAGGACTGTTTCTTGTTTCTGGCCCATGTACACTACTTTGCATCAGCATTGGGCTTTTTTCTGTTTTCTCACTCAGGCACAATGTTGTTGTTCCTCTGCACCTCCTTACACTCACACCTCTCATTTTTACTATTCAAAGAAGTATTGTAGCAAATCTAGGTATCTCAGTGTTCCTCTCCTGTCTGTCCTGTTTATGAGGATGATGGAGGCCTGCACAAATCCTCATTCAGGTCTGCAGGTGACCTCCCACTACTGCAAAAACTGCTGGTCTCTGCTTTTTGTCTTATACTAAACATCCTTATATCATTAACAATGTAAATGTAAAGCATGCTTGCTTTGTGAGACTTTCTTTTAATATCATTTGATGATTTTAGGTTTTTATGCCTTTAAAAAATTAATGCTTAGGCAGTTTTGTCTTGCTTTTTTTATTTTGCTTTTCTTATTTATATTCTTAGCTATTATCTCCTTTGGATGTGACTGCTTATTTTTGAAGTACATCTTTTTAATTGTAATAAAGTAAATATTCTGGGGTTTGTTTGTTTCTCAGCAGTTTCTTTCGATATTTAAAAGTCCATATTATGATGACAATAAACAATCTTTTCTCCAACTTTGAAGCAAGCAGCCTCATTTTTTATTTTTTGAAATCAAATACTTTTTAATGTTAATTTAGTATTTTCTCAGTTTTAAAACTGAATTTCTCAATTCCATCAGGGTTATTGAGCAGTGTTACTGTCACAGCATTTTGCCCCATGACTTGCACATTGCTCAGAACCCAGTCAGTGGTATCTTGGCTTGTTTCAGCTTTTAGCAAAAGCTCCTCCATGAATCAGTCATTTGTGTTGTCATCTAGTCTCTGCATCACACCCCAACCTGACATTTACCCAGCCTATGTGGGGGTGATTGAAGTTTCTGATTACTAATTTGTTTTCTTGTTGTCTTTCAAATCTCTCTTGGTACCTCACTCACATCACTGTCATCCTGATTAGGGAGTGACAGCTTTTTCTAATACTTCTGTAGTCCTGGTGTCTTAATCCATAATGTGCAACATTCAGAACAATTACCTGATGCAAAGCATTCTTTAACATACACTGCATCCTTTTTTTCTTGCCTGTGTAGTTTGCAGTTTCCACTAACTGCCTTTCCTTCCATCAAATCTCTGATGCTCCTGTTAGGTCCATGTTCTCTCTTAAAACCAATTTTCCTCATTCCTTTATCTAATTTAAAACTTGTAGCATTTCAATACTAGGATGCATGTATTTCATCTGTTGCTAATTTTTCTTTGCTATCTTTAAATGGTATTTTTGGGCACAGAATGATCTTGTGTCCTACATGAGTTTTATAAACTTCTGTCCTATGTTTCTTCTCAAGGATATAAAACTTTTTATAATTTCACCCCTCTATGATATATCCCCAAGCCAGATTTTATTCTGCACCTGTTTAAGTTTCCTCTAGTCTTTAATTCATTCTCCTTTTTTAGTGACCTTCCTGGTTTTTACTTACAGCAGCTTTATCTGAATCCCATTTTTGCTGTAAAGATTTTGTACAAAATTTGTCCAGTTCCTGATGAGTCTAAACCCTCCATTCCTACACCATTGTCTGAAGCCAGCATGAAAGACACTGCTGTAGCAAGAGCAGAAGTAGATAGATGGTCAAGGATACAATTTTCATATTTGGGAGGTCACCTGATCATCCTAACTGATCAACTCTGCAGAATACTAATCTCCACCTGAAAGCAATGGTATGTAATGTACCTTGCTTGTGCTGATTTACACAGCCTTTGAAATCAGAGTGTCCACCTAGCACAGATGTATATGATGAATTTTGCTGTGAGTGCACATTGTTGGATCATGTCACGCTTCCCAGCCACTAGCATCCTCCTGTCCTCCTTGGGACTGCTGTCAATCCATTCTCCATCCTGTATTTGTGCTTGGGTTTGCCCTGATGCAGGTACAGGGCCTTTCACTTGGACTTATTGAACTTCATGAGGTTTACATAATGGGGAAGGTAAATACCCACTACAGGATCAGTTTGCTCTAAATATCCTGAGTAGATGCAGAGCCCTGGACGTGCCTGCCTTTATAGACCATTCTGTTTGTGGCTTAAGGAGTTAGGCAGCATTGTGGTCTGAAACTCTCCTCCTTTTTCATTTTGCTGTTGCACGTTTTGAGTCCCTTCAGAAAGTTATTAGCAGATCTTTGCAGATTGTTCAGATCCCATGCAAGAGGGGGGACTCTCCTTCAGCAGGATATTTCTCTATAAAATCACTCACAGCCTTTAAAGGACGTTGTCAGGACACGCTCTCTTCCACTTCTTCCACAGCAAAAAGTTTGTGTGGATGTTAAATATCATGTATGCTTGCAATATTTCCTCATGAGTGCAGCATTTGGGAGGGTTTGTCCATTTATTTATTTTGTGTTTTGCTGAGTTTCATGAGCATTGCCATGTCACGGGGTGAGTTTATCCTACCTGCAGTAATGAGTTGTTAGTAAATGCATGTTTTCCTTTTGACTTAGCATGCATCCTAATTTTGTTACTGCAAGATGTAGTTGGACTTAGCATTACTGATGGAGTGAAAGGAAGATGTGAGAGAAGCTGGCAGTGTGAATGACACGTCTGGAGAGAAGGGAGGAGGCAGCAGAGGATGATTCAGGCATCACCTTTGCAATCCTCAGCCACTGTGGATAAATCTCTTCCAGTTCATTCCCTTGCTTTGAAATGAACAGATAAAATCCTGGTCCAGATGAACTCTTACATATAAAGAGCCTCACAGAAGGCAAAGAGGCAGCCAGGGCCCATCCCATCCCCAGCCCAGAGCAGGGCAGCTGGGGGACACCAGCACAGCCCCAGCCCTGGGTGTGGGCACATCCCTGGGGCAGGGGACGAGTCTTGGGCGCATGGTGGGCTGAGCTTGGCTGGGCCCAGGGCAGCCTGGGGCAGGGCTGTGGGAGCTGGAGACCAGCCCTGCTGTGGCATCCATGGGACAGAAGCTGATGGAGCCAGGGGCTGACCTGGAGCCCTGGGCCCCCGGCTCAGGCAGGGTAGGGGGGTGCCCAACAGGCCTGGTACTGAAAATACACAGATTACATTTCAGATTTAGCATAGCTAAAGCATTTGATGGCTAATGTGTTCATGCTGTCTTTCTCAAAGGGAGTTTTGTTCACTGTGTCTGTCTTGAATGGGTTTCCTTGGAATATCTGTTCTTTCAGATAATCACAGACAGCAAGTAGAACTTTGGGTGTCAGCCTTGCTGCTCCACTGCCAGTGAGATTGGCTGGCTCCCAGAGTCAGCAAATGGATAGGTAGGAAGATGAGAAAATTAAAGAAATTCTTCCCACAGTGGAGTAAATACTCCTCTTTTTTTAACCAAAATGTGTGGATGTGAACAGATACGTATTTTCATTTTCATTCAAGTGCATGTATCCCTCAGCTCTCTGTTCCCAAATATAGTTCTGATTTTTTTGTGGACTCTGGAGTGATTAAAAAAAAATATCTACAACTTCCTTAGTGCCTTTACAAAGGTCTTTTTACAATTCTGTGGTGACAAACAGTAAATTTTTCAGTGTGAAATACTGTTTACTGAAAAGTTTTTTGAATGTTTTTCATGTTTAATCACAGCAAATAAGAGGGGCATGAAGCTATATATTTATGGTCACAGTATTTAAAATACATCTGTGTATGCCCAGCTTTAGAGTCTGTGCTGGGACACATTGCAGACACTAAAAGAGTTCATGCATTCAATAGTCTAAGAATTTGGAAGGCCTGAATAAATATGACAAATAATATCAACTTACAGGGCTTTCTCAGAGGTTTGTTTTTTTCCTTCAAGATTTTTATTGATAATTCAAGAAATACAAAGGAAAGGTATAAGATTATGTATTTATGGAAAGAACAAAGTAGAAGTGTGAGAAGTCCTTCATTCTCTAAAATGGGTACCTGGTATATCCCACATTTTTAACCTCTTTTCATATCTCCAAACTAAAAAAAAGTAAACCTACAGCTTTAAGATTGTAGGGCAGTAGCTCATTTCTCCAATTCACTGGTGGAGTAACATCCTGTTGCTGTGTAGGAGGCACAATCCATTAGTTATCAGTTCCCATCTCTCTAAGGTCAGCTGCCTCAATCATGGGAACCAGCTGACAGCTGATAGAAGTTAATTTTTTGTTCCCTATATGCTGTTAGCAAGATTTCAATTAGTGCAATTAAATGTACCTGTTTTCTTGAAGCCTTGTTGGCTCTAAAATGTGCTTCTTGAAACAAGTTCAGTGAATCACTTAGCCTAGCATTATTTTTCTTTTGTATGTCTTTTTTATTTTAAGGGTATTTGATGGTATTTTTTCTGTCTTGATCTCTTTTAGAGTTTTCAAGAACAGCATCTATACATTTGACATTTCTATTCCTCCTTCTTAGGAGGGACCTATCAGATAGTGAAATTTTTGCTCTGTCTATCCATCAGCAAGTGGATTATGATGGTACTTTATCACAAATTCTTTGGACAGCTCTTCAGGGATGTAGCATAAGACCATACTTTTTTGCTAGCTTTCTGCTCTGGGTCACAGAGTATTATACCCATGATGTATAAAGGTATGTGTTAGTTTTTCTCTGGTCACTCCTTTGGGAATAGGAATTCCTGATTACTGAGAAGCCTGTGGTGTTGTAATACCTGTGATACTCTGTATCAGAAAAGGTATGTTTAAATATTCTCCCCTCACCCTCATCTCTCAGGGATTAACTAGCCCAAGCGGTCTTCCTATTGTCTTATGTCCCTGAACTTAAATATTTGCAGGAACTTGTTCTTTCTCTATATTCCCCTTCCAGAGCTCACCCCAAGCAATTGTTTTCTTGTCAGCTGGTGTCCTCTGATGTTGGGGTGAGAGAACAGCCCAGGAGCAGGAAAGCATCCCCATCAGTTTGGGGTGGGCAGAGGAACAGAGAGAGAAGAGCTCCACAGGCCGTGGCAGGAAGGTGCTGTGGGGCAGTACCCTGAGGGTGCCTGGTTGCTCCCTTTGTTCCTGCTGAGAAGCTTCAATTCCACTGCAGTGGCCACCACCTGTGCCCGAAAAGCAGCAGAGAAGCTGCTTTGGCTGGTTGCTATGTCAACTGTGCTCTCTTTGCCTGCAGAAAGCCAAGAGCTGGTTGGTATGGCAACTCTCCTCAGAACACCCAAGGATGCTCGGTAGGAACAGGCTCTTTGGAGAAGGCACTGGGGTGTCAGTGGAGGTGGAAGTTCTTGTGCCAAAGGGTATGAGGGGCAGGAAAGACCCATGCACTCAAACATTTATTTGGAAAATTGTTTTGTAGAATCAATCTTGGAAGCTAAATAATTCTTGTTTATAACGCTATCCTTTAGTGTTTCAGTAGAAGAGGCAAACACTAATGGTAATTTTGTACAAATTGTACAAGACAACATGGATGTATGGAGGGTCACACTGACATTAAAGTGATTAAACTGCTTTAGCATTTTCTTAATGGAAGACTATTGTAGCCACATGCTCTGGAAAATATTTGCTATGTTTTCAACCTTGTCACTATTGTAGAGGTTTTACATAGTGTCAAAGAAAAGCCTGAGCCAGGATCTTATAGGTGAGATGAACCTTTACTGTAACAGCAGGTAGGCCAAGAGACATTAGAAGAAGATGCTTTGGTGGACTAGAGTGGATGTGTGTATGCCTGTGTGCATGCTCAGGTCTCCTTCACTCAGGCTGCCCAGGAACTACATCTATTGCCAGAGACTTTCTCATCAGGCAGCTTTCTTGTACAAGAATTTACAGAACAGACTTTGGTGGCTTTCTCCATTTTCCGGCAGTTAAGTAAGAAACTGTTTTGTTTAGACATTGGACAACCCAAAATGTCAACAAGTAAAATAAAATGCAAAAATGCAGGTTTCAGGCGTTAGAACAGGCTGCCCCAGGAATTGATGGAATCAGCATTCCTGGAAGTGTTCAAAAGGCCTGTAAATGTGACATGGGATAAGGTTTGGTGCTGAACATGATGTGCTTGGACTCAAAGATCTTAGAGGTCTTTTCCAGCATTAATGATTCTGTGATTCTAAATTCTTTCTTTAATAACATTTTTCTCTAATATGAAAGTTTCTGAAGCTATTAGAAATTTTTAACTACTGAGAAAAATGTTTATGTGATCCCCTCACACAGCTGAATAGCATTGCTGGTAAATTCTGATTTCTTATGGTTAGCCTTTCTGAATACATCTTTATTAAACTCATATTTAGCTATGTGAATTAATGTGTGCATTAATCTATTTGTCAGGTCTTTTCTGCATATGGTAGGGTGACAGATTTACAGATATGCTGTCAAAGCATAGGTTTCATGAGTTTGGCTTTGCAACTCACTTTGAGATTATTGGGAAGAATATAATTCACTCATCAATGGTGTAGAAATAGCTCTTAATACTACAGGAACCATATCTAATTTTTGAAATCATGTAGAAGGTAGAGACTTTGAAGTTATTAAGGAGACTAAGGCATGGATTTTCAATAAATCTTTTTGTCCACTGAATGAGTATTTACTTTATTAACTCATCAAAATTAAATAATCCAAAAACTGGTGGTAATAATCACATTTGTCTTTTGACCAAGAAAACAAGGATGTGAGTTTATATCCAAATGCAAATTTAAATCAGGAAACTGCATTTCAATAAGACACAAGGCTGTCTTCCCAAGCTGTAAAATAATTCTTTCTTGCATATTTTTTCCCATATTTCCTGTAATTTTCAATACATTCTTTCATTTTGCATGAATAATTTCTTTTGCTTAATTGCCATATTAACAGTATTCCATCTTAATTATAAGTTGCAGTGTTTATCTAGCAGTCATTTAGAAGGAACGTTTTTACAGCTAATAGAAAACTTGTAACATCCCTGATACATAATATAGTAAGACAGCAAACAGTGATAGTCAAATTTAGAGCATTATTGCTGCTATAATTATGTTAATTTTATTTTGATGAGCAAACTATTTTTAAGAATTTTTCTTTCACTGTTATTGAGTGCAGGAGAGAAAAACTAGAGATAACAAGCCCTGTAATAGAAAACAAGTAATTGTTTCCTTTATGATGGCAGCATATTAGTATTTTTCATTCACTGGTCTTCTAGTCAGTGCATTAGGTACTGTACATTATCTGTCTGAAGTGGCTTTTTAGGACTGGTTTAGCTGTGCTTCCTGCATGGTATGCTCAGTCCAAGAGAGACAAATATAATGTAGAAAAATCTTAAACATTTCTTTCTATGTGATTAGCACATACAATATTTGTTAGTCTATAACATCTTGCTTAAGGTATATTAAAATCATAAGCAGTACACACAAACACAGATGTATAATGGACTTTTAAAGTTGTGATATCAGCCTCTTTATTGTTGTGTCTAAATGTCTTATCTTGATAATATCCAAAATATTGTCTACTATTTGAGTTTTTTTAATTCTATTTTCCACTCCCCTTGACCAGAGAAAACTATTCTGAAAGAGCAGCCATCATATCTTTTTGTGTGCCTTTCCTCTACATTAGTGGCATCGTTGCCATGCTAGAAATTCAAGGATGCCCAGCACTGTCCTTTATCCTTGTAGGATGTTTCAGGGTCTTTAAATGCACAAAAGAAAGATCATGTTGCCTGTGCAGTTGAGCTTTTACCATTTTGAGGACATTGCACCTGTACTTTAAAAGCACTGTGTTTGTTGCCTGTCAGGGCTTTGAGTGATTTTGTTACCATGCTTGACCTGAAGTGTGTTATTACTGTGAGGATCTGGAGAGGTGATGTTGAATGTTGCATTGTATTGTTTGGGGGAATAAAATATGTTTTATAGAGGCCTTTTCCGCTGAGAAAATTGTCCTCTGCTCTTTGCAGTAGTTAGAATTTCCTAAAGCTGGCAGCTCTGTGTCATCTTTGACATACAATAGCACCCTAATGCAGTAGCTGTAGTGGGATGGATCTCTTCTGATTTCAGACAACTACCCTCTTGACCTCTATATCAGAACTAGTCATCCTAAGCTTCCTGGAGGGAAGTGGCCCTTAATAAATTTCGTAGACTACTTTCTGAGGGGTAAAAGTTCGTTTTCTCATTTACCTGAAATATCTAGTTCATGTTTTCCAGTCTGCACTCAAACCACTTTTGCGTTTTCCTCTGGGGTCTAGGCTAGGGAAGAACTTTCTTTATATATACAAAATCTTGAAAATTAGTTAATCAAAGAATGAGAACTGATATCCATATGGGTTTTAGGCAGTATATTTTCTGCAGGTAGTGAGTGACTTGGTGGAGCCATGCTTAGGAACTGGTCTTTCCTGCTCATTTATCATTTTTGTACATCCACCCAGTTTCAGTGTAGTTCTTATACAAGCTTGCTGCTCTTTTTTTTGAGGGAATTGAAAGAAGTGTGATGATGGCCAAGCATGTTCATATTAATTCTTTCTGTCATAATCTTCAGAGCAGCTGAGGCTGGCAGAGGCCAAATGTACAAAATGTAAATATAATTTCATGCATTAATAGACATAGAGTGTTGAGTGTTTTAAATTTAAAAATTTAAAATTAAGATGATATAAGAAGTAAGCAGGGTTAATAGAGAAAGCACTAGTGAAATGTGTACCTTAGAGAATGTGTTTTGGAAGTCCTTTTTTCATTCAAGACACAATAAGTTTTGGATGTTTGATGGTTGTTGTGTTTCTGCGTGTAATTTGTTAAGTTGTTCCCCAACATAGTAAATGCTATTTTAAAATAAAATGCCAGATTATTAGTGCTTTTATTGTTATGTATGTTTTATTTCGCTAATTAATTACTCATTCATTAGATATTAACATATATTTTATCTCAAACCAAAAGAAAAAGAAAACTAGCCTAAAACTTTTTTTTTTTTTCAGATGTACTGCTTCTCTTCTATTTTCTTGCTGGCCAGCTCACTTCTTTCAATGCTATGCAGTGCCACCTCTTTTCTTTATTTCATTTTTAGCATTATTTTGTGCATATACTGTGAATTTACACACAGTGACCTTTTGGCATACTGTTCTTGTGTTCACAACTTTTATAATCCCAAATTTCTTGACACTGCTGTGCAAACCATTATAGAAGCTGGCAAGTTTTGAATGTTAATAGAAACAAGCTTTAATTAAACAGAGCTGATAGAGGATATTTGTTCTAATGCATCAGTGTTAGAAAACTGATGGCAGGGAATGTGAGGAGAGAGGTGGCCTTTGTGACACAGCAATGGGATCGAGGCAGGTGCACCCAGTGTCTCATGCACCTCATTCACTGCTGAGCTGGGACCACTGGTCCCACTGAAGAAAGCTGCTGACAAGAAGGGTAGAGCTCATTCTCTTGAGCAGTCATGTCAGATTTGAGGTTTGAAGAATGAGTTTCCTTCCAGGCAGTTCCACGTGGGCTCCTTTCTCCCATCACTGGGCCCTTTTGTTTTCAAAGGTCTCCTATTAGTTTCTTAAGATGGGAACAGCTTTTCCTTGAAATCTATAATGATTTATTTTTCTAAGCAATTAAACTTGATTTCTGTAAACCATAGCAGCTCCCTCATTAAAGAGAATGAATCACTGAATCAAAAATGCAATGGCTCTGAGTGTGAAAGGCAGGCTCAAGTTTCCTATGATTTCAGGCAAAGACCATAGGGCTTGAGGGAAACAGGGAGCAGTGCCTGAAATTGGATTGTCTTCACATGAAATCCATTACAAGAATGGACCATTCCCAACAGCCGTGCTTAGAAAACTTGAGCATCCTTTTCCCAAACAAGCAGCAAGCCTGAGGGGTTTTGCATCACCAGCTTGCAGAACCAGATGCAAATGCAGGTATCCTGTGGCTTGCACACCTGCTGCTAAATATTTAAATGTGTTTGGAGATCACATAAATTTCTCAGTATTTTGTGAAGAATCTCATGAAGAGTTTTATTGTTTAGAGCACTTCTGTAATTTGAAAATCAGAGTTTTAATAGCCTGTACTTACACTCTCATTTTTTTCATATTATTTATTTTTTCAATTTTGCTGGTACATACATTTAAAATTTTCTCAGGCATTTTTTTAATGTTTTATAATACTATGAATGAGGCCATAATGAATGAGGCCTACCATCTAAGACTTTCAAAGCTTTTCAATACAGCGTTATTATGACATGAAGAAGGCAGGTTAGAAAATTCTGAAATGAAATAAAGAATTTTAAAATGGATATTTTAAGCTTCTGTATCCATGTTTAGGCTTTTACATTAGTGATCACAGCTCATAGTAGACACCATAAACCTTAAAATTGATAAAATTATGAAAACCAAGCATTGACATTAGTGGGACTTTGAAACAATTTACTCTTATTCTAAGTACTAGTGTAGCCTGTTGATGAGAAAATATTTGTGTTACTGCAAAATGCAGTCATACACAAAGGTACATGAATAATCAACATATTTTCAGCTTATTTTTCTGACAAAAATTTGCATGCTGCTTCAAAATACTTTAAATGTTTTTTCCATTAATCTGTTGTTTTTAAAAATGGGGAAGATGGCAGAATTTACCCATTATCTCATTTATCATTCCACAAATATGATAATTTTGGGCAGTTGTCAGAGGAACTACATGAAAGAAATTCAGGAGCAGGACAAAAGATACTGATACCTGCTGAATTTCATAAGAGTTGAAATGCCCCCTTAGTCTAGAGTCTATTAACTATTGAATGATATTAATTATTTATTAAGTGATACAAATATTTAGTTTTTATTAAACATTTAAAAATTTTGAATTTAAATTTAATCAAGAGCAGAATAAGCTATCAACAGGAAAATTATTCTTCTAGTTACACAAAGTATGGTTGACTGTACTTCTCTTTTTTTTTCCTCACCAGGACTACACTTTGACCATGTATTTTCAACAGTACTGGAGAGATAAGAGGCTGGCTTATGCTGGCATACCTCTCAACCTCACGCTTGATAACCGAGTGGCAGATCAGCTCTGGGTGCCTGACACCTACTTCTTAAATGACAAGAAATCATTTGTGCACGGCGTTACTGTGAAGAATCGAATGATTCGCCTTCACCCAGACGGGACGGTGCTTTACGGCCTCAGGTGTGTGCTCCCATGATGAAGATTTCATCACTGCTGTTGTGTGTTGTTGATGTTTGCTTCCTGGTACAAGGTTATTACAAACATTGGTTGGTTTGTTATGTAACCTTCCCTGTAACTCTAAGAGATGCCAGTAGAAAACAAATGACACACTCGATGTTTCTTAATTTTGCCAGAAGCGCCTTCAGTCAGGTTTTATCTGTTTCTGTACAGTCACCATATCTGGAAGGCCCACTGGCTATAGGAAGCAGAAAGGCACATATTAATTGTAAACCTGAAAATCCTGTCCAAAATACAGGCGCCAAGATTGAATGTGGGTGCTTATGTTGTCTCTTGATGTGTTCATGGTCTATGAAAAAAAAAGCCAAAAGTAGCCCTGGTTGGGGGGAGTCAGACACAGCTAAGTTCATGACCCAGAGCTTTCAGTGATTTCTTCAAGCAGGAATCAGCACTGTAATTGTTACATTTCAAACCAGAGGTACAAAGTGACCTTACATTCTCTTACTTTCTACCTATTTTATGTTCGATTTATGTTTTCTTTCTTTTCTGACATAGCTTTTATGGTTAGAAATACTGAAGTATCCTTCCCTTAAAAAACTTAACTACACCAGCAAAAATCCTTATGGAAAACCCAGTAGTATCAAAATATTGCTTTCTTTGAACAGATTACTTCATTTGCTCCAGTGGTTTAAGCCAGCAAAACAAGTCTTTGCCAGTGAAAGCTCCATTTCCATAGTTGAAAGTTTCTGGTATATTTAAGTGGAGATAATACTCAAGATTGGTGCACATAGGTAGTGAAGGATAAAAAGTCTCTAATATAAAAATTGAATGAGATCAGAAAAGTGGTGCAGATAGGTTATATATCCAGTATCAATATTTTACCTACTTCTCTTTTTAATCAACAATTTAGCTTTTTTCTTGGCTTGGGTATTGGCCCTCACCTTTTTAATTCCTATTACATGGTGAATTCAATGAATCTCTCTAGACAAAATAGAGATAGACTCAACCTAATATGAAACTTCAAAGAAGTTTAGAAAGTTTTCTCTGTAATTAACCAGTTTTTAAAAGAGGAGACTTTTGTTTTGCAAGGTATTGACCCAGTATGGAACACTACAGGTTTAGGATTTTTTCCACAAGTGGTTAAATGTAAGAAAAAAGAATCTGAGATATATTTGTTTTCTTCATGTCAAGAAACATTCCCACAAGCAATATAATAAAAAAAGGAGATTAGAATTGCTTTGATCCTAGAAATTTGTAGAAGTCTTTCTGTCACATGCTAAAAACATTTGGACTCATTCAGGTGAGGATTGTCTGTCACAGAGTAGTGTATTTGAATAAGTTGGCTTCCTCTTCTGCAAAATACAAGTGTCCACAGCAGATGAATTTCATATAATAGGATTTGTTTGGCAGGGTTTTCACCACTGGCTCATGTGTAGCACACTTCTTCCCATTCCTTTTCTCTGAAAGCATATAATATCCAGGGCGAGATACTCATGATATGAAGCAGCTAAGTAACATAGTGAAGAATGACTGTCTTAAATTAAATCACGGCAAAATGTAGGACATTGTGATCAAAAGGAAGAAAATATCTAAGCCTTATCTCTGTTGATTTAAAGACCTGTGCTTCATGTTGTTCCATCACTACCCTACTTCCTCTGTTCTGGCTCCAGAGCATCCCAATGGCATGGGACTCAAGCTGCAGTCCAGGGGCAATGTGGGTTGAGGGCAGAACTTGGAGTTTTAAGTGCCACAAAGCACAGGGTCACTCAGAATAATAGGTGAAATTTTGGAGGGTTGCAACCAATTACAGGATATCCATAGAGCAAAGCAATTCCTCAACACATATATAATTGAAAGTGATCCCAAGGCCACACTGGATGTGTGTTCTCTTCTGAACAATGTAGGATTTATCACAGTTTTGAAAGACTTGACCTTCAGCCATCCAAGGTTCCTCTCTACTTTAGAGAAAGCACTTTGCTACTGCAGCAGAAGTCTGCAGTCTGAAGTCAGAAGTCTGGGGGAATGGAACAGTAGTTTTTTGAAGTTCAGCCCATTTCTGGGGAATTTATTTTCTTTGGACGACACTCTGATTTTTTTCCTATGTTCTTCGGAACAATCTACAAGGAAAATGATGATAAAACAGCTTTTTTTTTTTTCATAGGAGACTAAGGAGGAAATGACTACTTTATAATCTGGGGATCAAAAATAGAGTCTGACTGCTTGTGTGTTTCTCATGCATAAACCTCTTGTTTTTAGGCAGTACAATCTTAAAAGTAACTGGAGTGGAGGAATATATGTATTTTATCTGAAAGGATTCACATAATAATTACCCATATATGAAAAATTATGAACATTTATTTTTTTATGAAAAATTATGCACATTTGCAGAAAAGGTTAGTTGTGATCAGTTAGACAAGGCAACACACTTAATTCTATACTTTTTTGGATGAATGTATTTCTTGAATGTATCAAGAAAGTCAGGACTGTGAGCTTGTCACATATGAAGTAATATATTGCCTATACTGAGTCATACTGTAAAATTTTGGGGACATAGAATATCCTCCTCTCAGTTATGTATGCAGCACCTCACAGCCCATCACAAATAGGGTTCCTATACAATGTAGCAGAATAATCAAAGGCAATAAGCCCAGAAATATAGTACCAGAGAAGGATAGGAGAATCTATATCAAGGAAAGAAAACCAGAGTAGGAAATTATAAACCATTCAAAACATTTCCTTTGTGTGTTGCTTTCACCCAAATTGTATGTGTGTCTGTGTCTGTGTCCCACTTCATCTTTGTCTGGCTCATAATCATTCCTCTGTCACTACAATGATGATGAATTCTTGAAACCTTGTTGTCTTGTGTCAGACACTATCCCATCCTGTGAAAAGTAAACCTGCTCTTCTTGGGAGCATGCACAAGCCTGAGCCATTCATATTTGCTTTTGGTGTGCATTTGTGCAAGTTTAATTTGGTTGCTTGAATGTTCATCCAGGAAGGATCTCTGAGTACTAAAATTACTTTGAAAAAATGAGGTAAATTTGTTTCGGTCTATTTCTAGCTGTATCTTCTTTTCTAGTGGATATTTATTAAATAAAAAACATCAATTTTTCTCTAGTTTAACAAAGTTTCTTGAGCAAAAATGTGCAGTTTCTGGTACTGGAACTTGTGACGCAAAACCTCTAAAGTATGTGAACAGACCAAAATAAAAATACATTCCATAAGTCATAACACAATTATTAAGTTGAATGTAAGTTTGCCAGCTATATTATTTTTTACAATATTGTAAAATTACTCATTTGTGTTCTGTATGGCTGGCATTTAAAGCTAGTTATACAACATAATAGTTAAGAGTCTGCTAGCACATTCCCTTTTGTATCAACTTAGCTCCTGTGGATTCTGCTGCAGGATCCACATGAGACCTAGGTTAGTGTAGGCGAATCTTCTAAAGCATGGGAGAGAACCTCCATATCAACAATTTCCAAGCATGCCGACTTGTTTTACTTTGAACACAGTTATTATTTGACTCAGGAGCAAGATCCTTTCATTGCACAATCAGTATGGCTTTGTTAAGGTGATCATTGCTTGTTTATCAATAATCACAGATTTAAGAGTAAGTTTTCTCCTCTAAGACTGTATGCTAATCCTATTTTTAAATGCCTAGCTAGAGCTGCTCTTAGTCATCGTTTTGAGGAGACATTCAAAGAATCATAGAAAGATTTTGGTTGGTAAGGACCTTAAAAATCATCCTGCCATGGGCAGGGACACCTTTTATTAGATCAGGTTGCTCAAAGCCCTGTCCAGTCTTGCCTTCAACAGTAAGAGAGATGGAGAATCCAGAACTTCTCTGGGCAACTTGTTGCAGTGCCTCAGAACCCTCAAAGTCCAAATTTCATCCTATAATCTGACCTAAATCTACCACCTGTCTGTTTAAAGCCAGTTCTCCTTGTCCTACCACTACAAATCCTTCTAAAAAGTCCTGCTCCATCTCTCTTGTATTTAACTACAAGATAGATAGATAGGCTTGTAGCAGCCTATCTTTTGGTACTGGAAAGCTGCTATACGATCCCCTGGAACCTTCTCTAGGCTAAACAACCCAGATGATTAATCATCTCCATAGTTAATAATCCTGTGTTTTAGCACCCTGCCTGAGGTACCAGAAGGGCATTTGCAAATGCTGATTGCAGAGAAGACGTTTCCCTAAACTGCAGAGCAACTGAGGAACTGCTGTTTGTACACTGCTCCAGCCCACTGGAATTTGTATTAACAGTGGAAACAGAGCAATTCCCAGATGCAGCTGGTAGGAAGGCTGAGCTAAGTATCCTCTTGTGATACAGTACGTAGTATCTGAAATCTTGTGGGACTAGCATAGGAATTTTCAGAGAATATTGAGAGGAGTCAGCAGTGACAAAGACATGATCATGCTGTAGGTAAGGCTGGAAAGCACAAAGATCAGGTGTGTGCCTTTCTCACTGACTCTCACTGGGAGGAACACAAATTAGAAGATATGCTGAGTAACAGATCCTTGAGCTTTTTCCTCTCCTTTCTCATCCATTGCCTTTGTGCTCATACAATTGTCTCTCTCCGTGCAAAGAAATTACAATATTTTCTTGCAAAAGTACCTTCTCAGTTAGAGAAGGGTGGCCTCTGTTGTACTGGGAGATAGCAATAATGGTCTTAATCCCTTTCTTTAGGTCTTACATAGTTATTAATCCAAAATGAGCCTATATACTAAGGATAAGCGTTCTTTCCTTCCTTTTCTTTGAGATTGAATAGAACATTTATAATGTGGGATTTTGTTACTGTGAAAGATGTGAAGAAAGGCACCTACCTACTTTTTTCTCTTGAAACATTGCCCTGGATTTTTAAAGTAGTTTACCAGATTAGAAGACTAATCTGAGAAGGTTAATGGGTAAAAGAAGGAACTTCAGAGAAAACACATGAAAGAAACATTAACATTGAGGGTTCCAGCTTTTAGAGGTATATTTAAGGCATTTTTCCATCTTGTATTTATTAGCATAAATTGTCACTAGAATATTATTTGTTTAGGAATAAACCGTGTGCAAGGTCCATGTCTTGTTTATATCAAAAAAGGATCAGTAAGGAATGGAGTTAGTCAGATTCAGAAGATAATTTAAACATGAAATTTATATGAAACCATAATAAAAACAATGATGCATATTAATGTACATACCCTTGGTGGAGGCTGTGATTCAGAAAAACATCAAAATATGCTGCAGATTAATTATGAGCATATGGTTATATCTGTCTAAAGTTAGTAAAAATACATAAATCCATTAATTACAAAATAAAGTGACAGTGCTGTGTGAAGCTGTTAAGACAGTTGTTCTGGTTGCACATGTTTATTGTTCACTCTCCTCATATACAAAAGGTTGATGGATAATGCTGATTCATCAATAGTGAAATGTTTTGCAAAACTGTCCTTAGGGTGCTAAATGGTTAAATAGACAGAGAAGCTAAAGTGTATTGTTGTTTGAGGTGAAAACTTAAAATTCAATCTGGAGCTTCACAACAAAATCTTCTTTGAATTTGAAAACCAGGGAAGTAAAATTTAAAGCATTTTGCTGGACTTAAAACTTTTTTTTCAGCATTTCAGGGTTTTTTTTCTAGACCTGCCACAAAACCAAGAAATCAGTTATTCATGCAACTGTAATCATTTTGACATTTGTAGCAGACTATTTTCACTTTATGATTTCTGTTATAAAGTCGTATCTTTTAATCTCAGCAAATGTTAATGTAATATTTGCATATGAGGATAGGCCCAGTGAACCCCAAAGGGGCTGGTTGCATAAGGGTAATTCACAGCAAGTTGTTCCACTGAAAGTCAGTGTAATTGCTGCTCTATTAGGCTGCTGACTGTAAAAATACAGTCCAGATTCTCAGTTATTGTAAGCTGTTCTTTAGAGGGTCTTCACTTTGGAAGACAAACACCCCAAAACATTTCCAAAACTTTGGAAAACAAGCCCGTCACTCAAAACCTGGATTACTGGCTGTACAGTAAAACTGTTTGATGCTTGCATTTCAGAATCACAACCACTGCAGCATGTATGATGGACTTGAGAAGATACCCATTAGATGAACAAAACTGTACTCTGGAAATAGAAAGCTGTATGTACCTAAGAAAATGCATGTGAAATCTAGTTTGGATCTAGTTGTTTTGTTGTTGTTTGGTAGAACTGTGTAATATTTACATGTGTGTCTATAAACACTATTTGAATCATGTAATTATCACCATTTGGATTTTTTGTTTGTCTGTTTATTTGAATTATTAAAAGATATAAGGAGTCATCCATTTCTAGATAGATGAATACATCCTAGAAGAATGAGGTTAGGAAAGAATGAAGTCATTTTGTATTTCTGCCTGACTTGGCAGAGTACTGACTGGATGCTTATCTTCAACATGAGAGGTGGATATTTGTATTTTCATCACCTTTATTTTCAAGAGAGCAAACACTGTGAAAACAGTGTAAACAATTTTCTTTCAGTATGCTTTCTTATATATGGATCATCTTGGTGCAGGACCTACCCTGGGCTTTAAGATTGACCCCATTTATGGTTTAAATTTGTGTTACAAAAAGTACTGCATTCTCTTTTTCACCTAATCATGTTTGCAATATTCAGATGTACATTTACACTTTAGAAGTACCTGGTCCATTTCTGCTCCTGGCTGGAAAATGTGGGCCATATACAGAAAATACTAGTATATATTCAATATTCAGCTGTAGTCCTCCACTAGTCGAAGCTAGTAGAAATTAAGAAACTCACAGTTTACTGTGAGTGGAAAAGGTCTGCCCCAGTTATGTTTCTCTGTGTTCATTGAATAATCAACCTCCTTCTGGTGATTATCAGTGTAAATATACATTTGATTTCAGTGCTAAATGCATTTGATACCCTAAATCTTGGATAGTGTTTTCTTCTCACTGTGACCATTAGTGAATAATATATGAGTAATATAAAAAAGATAAAAAGAAAGCTGAGTATTTTGCCTAAAATTCCTAGGCAGTCTGTAATTGTGTAGCGATTTGGGAGACCTTCCTACAGGCAAAATACCATACAGCTCTCCAGCTGTTCCAATTCTTTTTGTTGTCTCAAATGAGAAACTGCATGTTTGAAGCTATGTTTGAGTCTGCTGTTATTTCTGACTTCCTTGCTTTGCCTGCAGATGGCTACACAACTGATGACATAGAGTTCTACTGGAGAGGTGGAGATAATGCAGTCACTGGCGTGGAGAGGATTGAACTTCCTCAGTTCTCTATCGTGGAATACAGACTGGTGTCAAAGAATGTTGTCTTTGCCACAGGCAAGTGCTGCCATTTGCTCATTTAGTGTTAAATTTTCTTCTGCATGAAAATTACTGCTTTATTAATGATAAATAACTATTATTACCAGTCACGATCTGTAGCCTGTGTTGCATGTTTGGATGAAGAAATGACTTGACAAAGCCTGGAGGTAGGAGCACGTGAAAATTCCAGACCTGCATTGAGTACTGCATTCAGCTCTGGGGCCTACAACACAAGAAGGACATGGACGTGCTGGAACAAGTCAGGAGGAGGGCCACAAAGATAATCAGGGGTTGGGAATGCCTCTCTGATGAAAACAGGCTGAGAGAGTTGGGCTTAAGCCTGAAGAAGCCAACCTTCTAGTACCTAATGGGGCCAGTATCTAATGGGGCCAACAGGAGAGCTAGGAAGGAACTTTTTACAAAAACATATAGTGATAGCACAGGGGCAAATGGCATCATACTGAAAGAGGGTATGTTTAGATTAGATTTAGGAAGAAATTCTTTACTGTAACAGTGATGAGACAGTAGGTTGCCCAGAGATGTAGATGCTCCATCCCTGGAAGTGTTGAAGGACAGGTTGGATGAGGTTTAGAGGAGCATGGTCTAGTCAAAGGTGTCCCTGCCTACAGTAGTGGGGTTGTAACTATGTAGTCATTAAGGTGCCTTCCAGCCCAAACCATTTTGTGAGTCTTTGCCTCCTTGTTTATTTTTCTTTTTCATGTATGTATGTGATAGTTAACTAGGCACCTGAATATCTATGAGCTAAATAAATATTAAGTCATTCACTGAATCATGAGTTTAAATGTAGCCTAGAGGGTTACTGATCATACACAAATTTGTTTTGGCATGCTAGGTCAAAAAGCCAGCAATTTTATAAACACCTCCCTGCAACTTTTCAGTGCATGTTTGTTTTGTTGTTACATAGTGAATATAATGTCTTTTATCTCTTGATTTTGCACTGATGGATATATAGTTCTTTATAGGTAGGTATCCAGTGCATATGTCATCATTGTTAAGGTGCTAAAATTAAATCTCTGCTTGTTTCCTTGAAGATAGAATAAAAGTTTAGTAGCAACTTACAGCACTGGATCTCTTCAGGTTATGAAGAGCAAGGTTGATTTACATATTTGGTGTTATATGACAGAATAGGAATATATATGACAAAACCAAAGTAACATAGAAAGCCATTAGCACATATAGGGCCATTGTTTGGCTTATTATTGGGGGCCTTCAGATTTTCACTGCTGTTCAGACCACAGGAGTGTGCTGTTCCATCTGTCTCAGCACACTAGAACAAATGAAGCACAGCTCAATCATGTTTGTAAGCATCACTTCACCCACTCTTTGGACACAGCATCTGTTTCAAAGTACACAGAAACACAAGTTGTATTTCAGAACAAAATGTAAATATTGCTGGGATTGAAATTAGTATGAGGGGGTTTGCCAGCTGCTGCTGTTCTTGTTTACCGTTGTGAATGGAAGATTTTTTTTTTTTTTCCTATAGAGAATCAGTTGCTCTAATCCTTTGTCCTTCTGTCCTGCAGCTAGTGTCACTTTTGGCAGCCAGGGCTTACCTGCGCCTCCACAGGACTGGATATGCTTTGGTAGGAAGGCTCTTTTAGACAACAATTTGAGAACTTATTTTTGGAGTGACTTTTATGGCAGTCCAAGGCCACATTTTAGTTATGTATGAAATGTTTCACCAAAGTCACAACTTAGTAAATGTAGAGATGAGAGATTTTTAAAAATCAGGAAAACGAGAAATCCAAAGAGATATGTGACAAATACAAAAGAGACTAAAAACTAGGAGCACATATTTCTGTGACTGACCAAATGTTCAGAATGGTTCTTCCTTAAAAAAACTAATGACAGGAATAAAAAAGTCTCATGCTTTTCAGAGTTTAAGACAGCTTGGCATTAGGGAGTCACAGAGAACAACATGTTTCTTGTACCGTTTTCTGAAACATTTAGTTTTTTTCGCTGATGAGGACACAATACTGAATTTACTATTGCTTTGATACAGACCATTATAAAATACTTGATTAATGATGACATTTTATGACAAGTATTTCCAAGCAGGGAAACATCACATTTGTTTCACAAAACCATGTTTAAATGTAAATCTAAAGCATGCCAGCAGATCAGATACATAAAATCAGCAGACGCTTCAAGTTTCTTCTCAAGAGTTTCTTACAGTCCTAGTAATTAGGGCCAGTTTCTACGTTTTTTTGGAAAATAAGTTAAGCATGTTTTTGGCTTTGAGGTTATTGAAGTCTCAGGGGGAGATATTAGTTCTTTGAGCGCAATATCTCAGTGAACATTTCAGAGCTTTCAGTCCTAGTGTGCTTTGATTGAGTAAAACTAAAAGAAGACTTCAGAGTCATGCCATAAACAGCTTTTGGATTAGTTCTTTCTCCTATCCTTCAAGAGGAACTATGCTGTATAATCTTGTGTATCTTGGGCAAAGAGAAAAATCTGTTCCCATAGTTACTGCTGAGAAGCAATGATAAGCATGGGAAAACCCCCATCGATAATGGCAGAAATCTGGGTGGAGCTGCAAGAATGCTGGAGGAGCTGCATGCCTGTTGACGTAGAGAATGGAAGTTAAAAATTATATTGCCAAGTTAGCAAAATGTGTCTGAAAAAAGTATAAAATTCTGTATGGAAAAGTTCAAAATGCAGCATGCATGCAACTAATTATCCCTATCCAAATTAAGGATAGAGAATTCTAGGTTATGCCAGGGTTCTCTGTGTAGAAATAAAGGGGTTGTTATTGATCTCAGACTGAACATGAGCCAGTAAGATCTTTTTTGGGAAAAAAAGAAAAGAAACAATCAAAACCACAAATCTCATCATAAAAAGAATTTTATTTACATCTGATTTACATTGATAATGCTTGAGCTTAGTATTTGTGGTCAAGGAGCAATAGAAGAGAGTTTATGGAAAATAAGCAAGTGTGAATGAAAAATCTAGAAAATGGCATACCTGAGATTAGTGGAGAAACAAATATGGTCATGTAGCTAAAAAAAAGAACACTTGATTGGGAATTAAATAAAACCTTCAGGTGTCTAGAAGGTATCTGCAAAGGCATGTACAATAGCCTGTTCTCTTTATTCATGATCTTCAAATTTCTATGAAGAAGAAATACCTGGTTTGACTTTCTAACACCAACTTGAAGGCTATGCAGGATACCATAAGATATTTAAATGGCACTGGATGCCCATGTGTCAGTAACTGAATTAAGCCCACAGTCAAATGCTATCCAGTCAGTGCTATCAGTGAAGCCTAAAGAGCTATTCAGCTCTTGAATACCTCTGTTTTCTCAAATGAATATTTTAAGACACTATTCAGTTGCCTAAACATAACAATCTGCTACTTCTTGAGCTGCTGTAGAAGATCCTGGTTAGCAGTTAGGCTGCTGTTCTGACATCTTGCAGCCTTGTATCCTATGTTCACCATCTAGTGCTTCAGAATTGATTACTGAAGCAGTGTTCTATTCTGCTCTTCTTTAGCCTATCACATCTCAAATGGTTTTAGACACCTCAGCATAGGCAGTTAAATCACTCCCTTAGAATCAACTGGCTCTAAGTCTACATCTCCATGGTTTCAACCACAACTCACACTCCATCCATGTGCAAATATCTGAATTCAAACACCTGAAATGTAGCACTAAGTCTGTTAGTGGAATCTGACTCCTAAACGTTTGTTATCCTGAAATGCTTAGATAATTAACAGGAATGGGGATATGTAAAACACCACCTAAAAGCTTCAACTCACATAGCAGTCAAAGCTATATTAGCAACCTGTTGGTAAGAGGAGAGTAGTCTTAAAAGATTTGAAAATGAAATATTTGCTGCATTCTGAAAGATCAGGATGTAAAGTACATTTCCAATTAGCCAAAGAACCTTCCCAGAAGAACATATTAAAATAAGAACTCTGTAACTGACCAACTCTGTTATCTTGTTTCATACTTGGATAAAACAGCAAGAGACTAATTTAGCTTTGAAGCCAGATATTTCAGCTTGCTAGCTTTTAATGAAATTGGAACAGAAACAAGTAATCTCTTTTTACCAAGTGCCCAAATATGTGAAAAAGGAATATTTGGGGCTCAAGTGTTGATTAAGTATTTATTTCTGTACTTTCATTCCCAATACTAGATTTAAATACTTCTGGCAAAATTCTGTTATTCCTATAGTATTTAAATTAGTCCATATACATCAACAAGTTATATGAGATTGGAGGAAGGATAAGTCAAAACAAGGTAAAAAGGAAAAAAAACCACAAAATTTTTATGGAAACTATCAACTAGAATTTCCTGGTAATTAATCTCTAAATGTACTGAGCCTTAATTGACAAATCATTATGGATCATAATCAGACAAGTAACAGTGTAAATTTTGAGCTTACCCAGAAGTCAAATTTATATTAAATAAGTAATCCACATAATGGATCCTTCTTAGATAAATAAAGGTCTGGACTTACAGTCCTTGCTCCATGAAGGCTAGGACCCAGCATTTTCACTGAGCTTTAGCCACTCAGACAAAGAGGGGGAATTAACTACAAGAAATAAGGAGGAGTCCTTCTTTTAATTGTTTTTTTCCCACAGACTCCTGTGGCCTGTTTGCTGGAGTTGAGATACTGCAGCAGAGATGGCAGGCTAGAGGCAGGGTCAATAGATAATTTTTGAAGACATGAAAGCAATTCATTTGAAAGTAGTATAAGCTCTCAAAGTCTCAGGAACAGGAGAACCCTGACTATGTTGCATGATAAAAAACAAGGCTTCTAGTTCATGTTTCAATTTCAACCTGACCCTAACAAAATCTATACTCTACTATACATGTCAACTGCAGTAAGCAGCTGTAATGCCAGCAAGACTTCTGTTTAGATTGCCCAGGAGCCTCATACCATCAAAATCTGCTCTGAGACTTGCAGGTTTTGGATTCATCTTGTTCTGATTTATGGTGGATATAATTCCACTGTCTGCATTTGAACTAGGTGTCCAAGTGGGTCAGAATCTAGTCCATACTCCACGGTGGACAGAGACAAATTCAGTACACCTGTCAGAGTCCATTTTAGGAGGCGGTGGATAACTCCCTAGGTTTCATTTGCTAGATTGACTGCATGAACTGGAGCTTGGACACCAAGCTCATGAGTAAGCAGTTCAAGTGAGTTGCTTAATCAAGTGCTCTTTGAGAGGACACAAGGCAGTGTTTGTAGCACCCAAGTGCTGATCAAAATCACATCCATCAGCTGTGTGCTGGTGTCTGAGATGTCACAGGACATCTCAAAAGGATCAGGGCACCATCAGATTAGCAGCTGAATCTCTCTGTTACAGTCAACTCGAACTCTAGAGCAGGAAGACAGAAAGCACTGACAGCCTGGGCCTTAGACATGGTTCTTGGAGGAGTCCACATTTAAGGATCTCACAGGTTTCAGTAATTACCTCACCTAATTAGACAAAAATGGTGCAGAGGTAACGGGTGATGGTCGCAGGTGAAACATTCAAGATAAATGTCTAAAGTTCACTCTGTTATACAGTTTCTGAGATTGGGGCTTCATTACTGAACATTATTAACATATGAGACACATTATTCTCTCCCATGTTGATACATATCTCTTTCACCCACACCATTTTCTGTGCTTTATTAATGGTGAAGTTCTCTCTTCTTTCTCTGAATTTCCCTAGTGCATCCAGGGTCCTTGGCTCTGAAGCAAAGCAAGAATTGACTTTGAGTCAGTGATTCAGTTCTACTGAACTCTCTTGAATTAATCCCTCATACTATTTAATCAAAGAATCAGTATTTTATGGGAGATTTTTCAGTTGTCACCTCTATCAATTATATTCCACAGATATCCAGACCTGGACAGGACTTTTGGAAAGTTTTAAGAACCTGGATAGAAAATTTTTTGAGTGGACAGTGTATTATATGAAATAATTTTTCTCAACAGAGGTTTAAAAATATTTCTGTCTGCTCTACTCTTATGGCAGAAAGGTGATCAGGTCTGCTGCATTTTTAATGTATTTCACAATGGCAGTGTTTATATATTTTATTATGGTCTCCTGTTTTATTTATATAGTCTGCAGACACAAGGCCACAGAAACATTTTCCTACGAATCCAAATGAAAAAGTTAAGCTTTGCAAAAAAAACCCCAGGCCTGGTTTCAATGAGAGAACTTATCTTTTGAAATGAAGCATTGTTCATTGGAAAATGAAGAGGTCAAGCAAGCTGCAGTATAGATGTTTGCCTGCTGAAAATTGTGTTGGCTGCTTCAGACATCAGAAAACCTTGGTCTGATCAGGATGAAATACATTCTTCTGCTTCCCCCAATATACTTCTATTGGTGAAACTAAAAGGCATTTCATTCTGGAAAAAAATGCTACTGATTGAAAGTAATCACAGCAACCAGATACACCTACCAGATATTTCTTTTCCTGGTGATAGTTGTTCTGAGATTTTTTGATGCTGCAGTTAAGGATATTTGCGCAAGTTTGATATTACCTTGATGCTCCTGCTGCCTGGAGATAGTGCGGCATTTTTCTGTCATGTGACTCAAAGTGTAACAAACTATCAGGAATGTGATGAAGAGAAAGCTGCAGTTTTCTATTCCTTCTTTCCCTTTCTTTCTTAGGAAATCCATCATTCATGTCTATATGGGCAAATGTAGTTTCTTAAGCTCATATGCAAACATATGAATATAATTGAAAGGGAAATTTTTAACTTGTTTTTTCTCTAGATGTAATCTTTCGTATATATGACATATTTGCATCAGAATGGGTGGGAAGTGTTCTAATACCTGGTTGGATTCTTGGCATGTGCTGAAATTTTTTTTAGGATGTTGACTAACTAGATCTTTTAGATGAGCTGTGAGAAGTATATCTAAGACTGGTAGTGCGAACACTGAAATAAATCATGGAGCTAATGTGTGAATGACTACCTTTTTCTTATACAGCTGTACTCAGATTTAATCATCTTTGCATTCAGTGAAAAAAAGCCACAGTTATTTTAAACAACTTGAGTTTTCTAAATATATTAGTCTGAATATATATATATATGTCTAAAATGTATTCAGTAAGATTAACAGCAATGCAGTAAGATATACACCAATTTGAAATTAAGTTGGTATTGAGGTTATTAATACTTTTCATTGTAATTTTTTTTCTATTTGTAACTGTTCGTGAATTATATATATATACACACAGAACTCAATTTTTTTTTGTTTAAAATATGTTTGAAAGAAAAATTTGGGCTGCCTGTAATTGATGTTAGAGGATCTAGTCTGAAGACTTTCCCTTTAGTGGAATTCATTACAATTTATTTTTGACACCACAGGTCGCACATTTATTATAGTTCAAATGTAATTAAGAAGTCTCTTCTCTTGAATAACTTCTCATTGTAAATGAAAAAGTATGCACATTACTTATTCTCTCAATATAAATTCTATATAGAACATTGTGTACTTGGATAAGCATTTTACTTGGAGACCTAAGCATTTGTTTTTAAAAACTAACCAGTGCTCACCTATCTATTCAATACTCCAAAGTAATTTGCTGTCTCTCTTTTTCTTCCCAAACAAAAATTACTTGTCTCTCGCTGTATTCACTGCAAGGTTTCTTTTAATACCAATGAGTAATACAGTGAAGGTGCCATCCCTACTGTTCTGCAGATGTCATACTACCCCACAAAATGTGCAAGCTTTAGTTTCTGCAGAAACTGAAAGCAGTTATCTACAAGTGTTATTTCTTCTGTATAAATAACACCGTTTTCCTCTCTCTTTTCTCAGGTGCCTATCCAAGACTCTCACTGAGCTTCAGGTTGAAGAGAAATATTGGCTACTTTATTCTTCAAACTTATATGCCCTCCATACTGATTACCATTTTATCATGGGTGTCATTCTGGATCAATTATGATGCATCAGCAGCAAGAGTTGCCCTTGGTATGTGCTAAGAATGAGTGGGACATTAAAATGTCAGACTTAATGTAGCCTTCAGAGGTTGTTAAAAACTACAACATGATGTCAGTGTTTTGAAATTCCAAAATAATTTGCGTCAAAATAATGTCATCCAGTATTGCCTCAAAAGTGATGTTTTCCCCTGCATGCAAGAGTGTAGCTACCACTAAATCTCTGGCATGAGCTGCTCATACAGGTCCCAGACTTGTTCTCCTCAAAGTTAATGTTATTGGCAGTAAGTTCATCAAGGATACCAGCTCCACAATCATACTTGAGCGTGGGCTTTAGTCCAGCTCAGTGTGGGAGGACAAATGAGGCTCCAAGCCTCCTCCTGAGGTCCTGGGTGCTTTAACTGACACTGGCAGGAACAGACTTCAAGCACCATTGCTAGTTCAGCACACAGGGACACATCAGCTCTGGGCCACACCATGTCACCTAACTCTCAGGGTACATGGTATGTTAAGTGCATGTTTATGACACCTTAAAGTGTCATTTACCTCATGACAGAAAAATATGGATATGGTACTTGAGTATGGATCAGGTATGTGATTCCTGCCCAAGAACTTTCCAGATCAAGGTATCCCTTAAATAAGGGAAGGTCACTATAAAATTGTGCAGTTGACATGTTGAAGGGAAGGGATGCCATCCAGAAGAACCCTGACAAGCTTGAGAGGTGAACCCACATGAACCACATGAGGCCAAGTGCAAGATCCTGCATGTGGGTCAGGCAGTCCCAAGAACAAGTACAGGCTGCGTAGAGAATGGATTGAGAAACAGCCCTGAGGAGAAGGACTTGGGGTGTTGGTTCCCAAGGAGTTCAACATGACCCAGCAATGTGCACTTGCAGCCCAGAAAGCCAACTGTCTGGGCGGCACCAAAATCAGTGTGGTCAGCAGGGTGAGGGAGGGGATTCTTCTCCTCAACTCTGCTCTCTTGACACCCCAGCTAGAATACTGGATGTGAATTTGGGGTCCCACTATTAGAAGGTCATGGAGTGGATCCAGAGAAGGGCCACGAAGGTGATCAGGGGCTGGAGCACCTCTCCTGCCTAGGCAGGCCAAGAGACTTAGCTTTGTTCTGAAAAAGAGAAGGCTCTGGGGTAACCTTAGGACACCTTCCAGTACCCAAAGGGGGCCTACAGGAGAGCTGGAAAGAGACTTCATACAAGGACATGTAGTGACAGGACAAAGAGGAATGGCTTCAAAATTAAAGAGGGTAGAATTAGATTAAGAAGAGATTCTTGATTGTAAGGGTGGTGAGGCACTGGAACAGGTTGCCCAGAGAAGTTGTGGATTACCCATCCATTGGAGTGTTGAAGGCTGGGTTAGATGTGTCTTCAAGCAACTTGATCTAGTAGAAGGGCTACTGCTGCACATAACAGCAAACTTAGATGGTGTTTAAGGTCCTTTCCAAGCCAAACCATTCTGTGATTCCGTCATAGTGTAGGAATGGCATTCTCCAATTTAGTGCTCCTACTAAAACCACACTGCCACATGCTTCCCCCTGTCCCCCTTCCCCCTGAGGGCGGCTGGAGAGCATTATAGGCACAAAAGGCAAAGATCCCAGGCTGAGGTCAGAACAATTTACTGGAAACAGCAATGAGACAAGAACATTTACAAGCTCAGCAACATACTAATACAAAACTGTACAAAAGAGAGAATGATTCACAAACAAAAATGCCCATTGTGGAACTCATGACTCAGTGGTGGACACACTTGCACCAACCTGAAGAGAAGCCTTCCTCCCAGAAAAAGACTCCCTTCCCACAACCTCTGGCAATGACATGAGGTGGTATAGAAGGGTAGGACCTTTGAGTCCTAGCCATGCCCCCTCCTGGCTCCTGCAAAAATTAACCCTGTCCTGGCCAGAACCAGGAGAGGTTCTATGACAATATCTCACAGCAAATATTTCTTTACAGAAGCATACTCAGGGATAGCTATAGCTAAGGAAGATGAAATAGATCTATAAATCATTATAAATACTTCTGCCTCTCATCCCAAATTTTGTCTTCAACCCTGTGTTTCCCAATTACACATACCTTCCTACCCAAAACTTGTCACTAAGTCTGTGCTATCTTCCTGCTATATTCTCTTATTTTCTTAAAACAGGAACATTCTCCCTAGTTCCCTTATTTTTCTGTAATTTACCACAGAAAATCCACACTCCAACCCATGTCCCTATGATTCCCTGTTTCCTTACCCCTGTCTCCCAAGGTCCCACATACCAAAGCAGGCAGGGTAACCACCTTTGTGCAACACATTACCCAGCATCTGAATGTGGGTAGCTGGAGATACTGTTGATTAACTGCAGTAATTCTCCTTAAACTGTGGGTTAGCTGGTGTGTATGGGCATGACAGAGTCTGGCATTCCCACTCAGCAGCCAGTGTTTGTTTAGCAGCTTGAAGCTAAGTAGTAGCTTAATAGGAAGTGGGGCATGGAGCCCAAACATGGCTCTATGCCCCACATAGAGCTATATGCCCCATCATTCTGATGTGTTCATAAAAGAGCTACTGGATAGCAGAGATCCACCCAGGTGGACCAAGTGAGGGCAGCATTTCAAACACAACCGTCAGCATCTAGATTCATACTGGCCAAGACTGCAGACAACAGATGGTTAGACAGAATTTACCATGGCCAGTGATATTCCATGCCCTTCTGTCACAGGTTCATGAGATTTCTCCTTGTTTAAGGAGCAACACTGTCTCATGTGGCCCATTTCTGTGTAGCACAAGTTCATCAAGTACTGTAAGACAAATCTTAGAACAAAAATCAGAGTACAAGGCAAGCTCAGGAGACCAGATGTTCTATTTTCAATTGGTAGAAAGTCCTTTTGAGAGGACAAAAATCCATCTAATAGTTTCTTCTCAGAAAACAATTAGTGCCTTGGTGATTATGTCTGTGGCGTCTGTATAACAAAGTTTGGTATCATGGATATAACCCTATGTTCCTTTGTACACCCCCTCTTATTAGTCTTAAGCTGGTATCACAGAATCACAGAAAATGGTGAGTTGGAAGGTACCACAAGGGACCCACAGGAGTCCAACTCCTGTCCCTGCACAGCACCATCTCCAAGGGTCACACTATGGGCCCAAGAGGATTGTCCAAATGCATCTTAAGCTCCATCAGGCTGCTACTGTGACCACTGCCCTGGGGAACCCATTCCAATGCCCAACCACCCTCTGGGTGAACACCCTTTTTCTTATATCCAACCTAAATCTCCCCTGACACAACTTCAGGCCATTCCCTTGGGTCCTGTCACTGGTCACCACAGAGAAGAGATTGGTCCCTGTCCCTCCTCTTCCCCTCTTAAAGAAGTTGTAGATTGCAGTGAGGTCTCCAGGCTTAATAGACCGAGTGACTTAACTTACATGCCATATGCTTCCCTGCATGACCTTTCAGCATCCTCATTGCCCTCCATTGGACACTTTCTAATAGTTCAATATGTTTTTTTATATTGTGGTGCCCAAAACTGCACACAATATTCAAGGTGAGGCTGCCCCAGCTCAGAGAAGAGCAGGACAATCCCCTCCCTTGCCCGATTTGCGATGTTGTGCCTGATGCCACCCGGGACAGGGTTGGCACTGCTGGCTCCTGTTCAAGTTGCCACCCACCAGGACCCCCAACACTTGCTGCAGCACTGCTCTCCAGGCTTTTGTTCCCCAGTCTGTCTGTACATTTAGGTTTGCCCCATGCCAGGTGCAGAACAGCACTTCCCCTTACTTATTGAGTTTCACATGGGTAGTGCCATGTCCTCTGATTTGTTGAGGTCCCTCTGCAGGGCCTTTGTGCCTCCAGGGGAGGCATCAGCTGCTCCCAGATGTGTAGTGTCTGTGAACTTACATGGCATCCCAATGTAAAGTGGTCTAGAAGTTTAAAGGCTTTATAGCACCTTTGGACATATATTTGGGTTGGCTCTGAAAAGCAGAGTACAGAGAAGGTATACCTGTTTTCTTAAGTATTTGCTCAAGGAAGTATTCCCTGTGCAATTCTTGGGACACAAACTTTTACTCAACCCCTGCAAGAAGCCTGCATTCTCTGCAAGACCCTGATTCTATTCATTCACTTCCATGTTTTGTCCCTATGCCTTGCTGCACTGAACCAAAGAGTTGCCTCCAGAGCGAAGCCAAGGTACAGAATAAAGGCCAGCTCATTCCAGAGACTGCGTGCTATGGACACTGCAGACAGAGGATGATATAGAGCTGAAATCAAAAGAAATATTCAAACCTCTCAATTCTGCTCTCTCAACTTTTTGCTAGTTAGCCCTAGAAGTTCTTAAATTCAGTCCTTTGAGTGAGAAGAAGAATAATCTCTATAGTCCTCCCCTGTGGGATGAACCATAATCATAAGATTATCTTATTTTTTTGTCTTAGGGAAGCATCAGCTTCTTCTCCTCCAGCTGAGCTTTAAAATAAATTATTGAGCTTCAGAAGGACATTTGGCTGCAGGGTTTCAGGATCTCCCAAGGAATGTATTTTTCTTTGGTTAGTAATAGCCACCTTTCTATTCAGTGTGCTTAATCTTCCAGATCACCAGCCATCTGGCATCAATGCACACTTGTTTCACAGTTTAGAGGAAAAGCACTGAAAACTGCATGGCACTAACCTTCTAAATATACAAAATACCTGTTACACAATCTCATAGGGTATTACTCCAGTTCCCTGGAGTGACACTGCTTGCACTGATGGCTTGATTTTGAGTTGCATTGTCTTTATTTTTGTCTCGTCAGGTAAAAGAAGCTGTGCTTTATTATATGGCAACAATTTTATTTCATACTTTATTTTTGTTCTGCCTGTATTATAGTGACTACTTTAAACTAATGGTATAATTATGGAATCAAAGAAAATAGTAATGGAGGAGACCTAATAGAATGACTTGCCTCGAAATGAGACTTATTCCACAAATCAGTGTTTTCAGCAACCTGTGATTTGCAATTCCCATAGAATTTCCAGCAGAGATAGAGATCCTGCAGTTTATTGTGAATTCAGGCAGACTGACAATAAATTCCCTTTTCTTTCCAGATTTTCCAAACAGTGCTCTGTAATATATTTCAAGATGCTCTTTCCATCCTTAGATAAATACCTTGACATAGGGTTGATATATATATTTGGTAGATATTTTATTGGTGTCCAGTTTGTTGCTATAAAAATACTGCTCTCCCTCCTTCTTCCTTCCAAAAATTCACATATCTGTCTGTCATTGTTCACCTCACTTGTTTCCCTGTAACTACCCTACTGCTCCAAATTAGTCATCTCAAATTCCACTTATATATCGTCCTTTCCTGAAATAGGTGTCTAAAATAGATGGTATGAACTGCTCTAGAAAGGTACCTGTCTCTCCCCATCTTCTACAGGGAGACCCTACAGGACTGACATCAACCAACTGCCTAACTCTTAGAAATTTAAAACTGTGGGAGAAGTCTTTTACCATTTATCTGATCACTGTTCTTGTTGCACATCAGTTTGGTCTCCACAGAAGAGATTTTCAGTACAGCTGAAAATGAAGCTATGTTAACTCATGGCAGTGGTGTCAGACCCCCTTGTTAGCTGTTCCCTCACTCATAGGAAGGAAATAATTGTAACAGAATAATAATACATAGAGTTTTAATTTTGCTTCTTTTTTTGCAGCGATGTCACCTGCAAGACATCTTTTACAAATTTTTAAGCTTCTTCCCACTGACAACACACTTGCCAAGAAGGAAAAGTTGCATGCTTGGAGTTGTAAGATATGTGATCTTTTTTCTTTGTGTAGGAATTACGACTGTGCTGACTATGACAACAATCAACACTCACCTGCGAGAGACTTTGCCTAAAATTCCTTATGTCAAAGCCATTGACATGTATCTCATGGGCTGCTTTGTGTTTGTCTTCTTGGCCTTACTTGAATACGCCTTTGTCAACTACATTTTCTTTGGAAAAGGCCCTCAAAGGCAGAAGAAACTTGCAGAAAAAACAACAAAGGCAAACAACGATCGCTTAAGGTTTGAAGGCAATCGGGTAAGTTTCTTTCATTTATATATATTCTCTCTATCTCTACATTGCAAAGACTATCAGTATGAAAAACTGAAAAGGCTTGTGTAAAGACATCACTGTCTGGTCACAGCCAACCACATCTTTTTGTGAACAAACTTGGCCATTTTCATTTTCAGGAACCAACGTAGAAGAATATATGTAGGCATACGGATGTGGAAGTGAGTATGATCTGTGTGACGAGTAAGTGTAAGAAGAAGACAGTGGGAATGAAGCTAGCTTGAAAATAAAGCCTCAGATCTACAAAGGCATTTATTTGTCTAAATCAAATATAATCTAACTGTGATTTTAAGTGCCGATGTACTTTCCTATGTAAGCAAAACCAGGATCTGAGCACACCTTTTCTCACTTCACTAGGAGGAGATGGATTTACCATGGGACAGAACAGATAAAGGATTAGTCCTGCCATGCTATTTAATTGGCCAGCATAGTTCAATGCTGTGTGTGGCATTGTCATCTGCTGCTGTTTAAGACCAGCAGGAAAGTGTAAGTCCTAGAGAAACTTTCAGATTGATTTCTGAAGCATGGTATTGGCAAGGTCTGTGCTGATTATGCTCCAGCCTATTCCCTTGCCTGGAGTATTACTTTATCCAGTGAAAACTCCTTTTTTAATCTTCGGAAGAAAAATTCAAGGTATTCAGCAGTATCTGATGTTAACAAGCCATGTCAGTTTGAATAGAACATCTTTCTTTTTTTTAATAAAATGCTCCCATGAGGCTTTTTCATTCTTTTCTGTTGAGTAAGACTGGGTTTTTTTTCTATCAGCTATAAATTAGAAGAGTTCACAGTGACAAAACTACTAGCTGTTTATCAAAACCAGTATCAAAAAAGTAATTTCAAGCTATATTTTTTATCCTAATGATTTTGTCTGCTATAGTAAATGTAATGCAGAACTACATCTAATTATCAGCACTCATGTATGTGAAACAATTCTGAACCAATAAACACATTTTTGTCCACTGTTTTATGAACAGATTCTCAGCACAGTTGGCAGCTCTACTTAGAACTAAGATATCAGAACAAAGGAATTCCCTTTACTACAAAAATAAATAGTCATAATAATAAAAAAATACAGATGGGGAAATAAAGGAGTATCCAAATTGAAAGCCATGGAGAAGATTTTAACTGCAAGCAGGTAATCCAGAAGTATGCACTAAGGTTTAATTCTCCTGCTGGAAACCATCTGGTGTATCTCATCCATTTAAATGATTTACATAATTCAGTACAAGACTTGTTAATGGGTCCAGTACTAACCCATGTCTGACTGTTCTTCTATCTTGAGATCAATTTATCTATATTGTCAAAATAACCATAAGTGCCTTAACTAATGAAAATGTATATTTTTATACCTAATTCCTGCCATTTTTATATCCTGGATCTGCTCATACCATAGAGCAATCTTTTTTCCTGGCTTTTGACTTCCAACCTTCCCTTTTATTTCTGAAGTATCCCAAGCAAATATCACGAACTGTTCTGCTTTTTCTGCTGGTTTAATACCAACTGTGCATGAATGAAAAATTTCTTCACAGCGAGGGTTTTCAAACATGGGAACAGGCTGCCCAGGGAAGTGAATCACTATCCCTGGAGGTATTTAAAAGATGTGCAGATGCGGCACTTTGAGACATGGTTGTAGTGTGGTGGGGGTTGGTCTCTTTTCCCACGTAGCAAGTGACAGGATGAGAGGAAGTGGCCTCAAGTTGCACTAGGGGAGGATTAGATTCTATATTAGGAAACATTTATTCACAGAAAAGGAAGTCAGGCATTGGAACAGGCTGCCCAGGGAAGTGATGGAATCACCATCACGGGAAGAGTTCAAAAGTCCTGTGGATGTGGCATGTGGTGAACATGGTGCTGGGTTAACAGCTGAACTCAGGAACATTAGGGGACTTCTTAACCTAAGAGACTCTATGATTCTATCAAATAAGGATACAAATTCAGTGTGCCAGAGTTTAAAGAAGAGTGTATTACTTTGTCCCTTGGAGTCCCAGGTGTGAAAGGGAACCCTACGTGCATTGTAGATTCATATATGCTCTAATTGACTGCGAATATTTGCTGCTCAAATAACAGGATAAATAATATGGTATGGTCCCTTTCTGTGTAGAAAACATTTTGTCCCCAGACCTCAGCTAGGGAGTTCAGCAGAGCTTTATTGCAGTTTCTGGATTCAGTGCCTTCAGAGAAGCAGTGCCAGCGTGCAACGGAGACAGACAGAAACATTAGGTAGAGCTAATGGGAAATCTTTCTTTGAAGCAAAACATAGACAGAAGATTCATTGAATGTAGGATGTAAAATTTTAATTTCTCATTGGAGAAACACTGGCAAATGTGAAGCATAGGGAATTGTTCAGAACAGGCAAGAGGTCTCATGGACTTCAGGACATGCATCTCAGGGAAAACACATCTAACAGATCTGCTTTGGACAAAGTTTTCCATGGCTTTGAGATACCATATCCTTGAAGCAGGAAAATATCTATCTTCTGGATCATATCCACCATACCATGCTATACAGATATCCATGGATGCAGCAGGACTGGAATCACGGTAGAGATTTTTTAGCATACTTTGTATGGAAGAGGGTACGTGAAAGCTCTGCAACCTTGGTTCTGAGCACTTCAGGGATAGTAAAGAGTGATTAAATTCCAATTTCTCCTTTGATGGCTGTTGAAAATCATTGAATCTGATGGAAATAACAGTTGCTTGCTTCTTGCTTTAGAGTTGGGACTCCAGTGCAGGATGTTCTGGGAGAGGCTCACACAGTGTACCCCAATGCTGCACAGTAAGGGAGGCTCAGAGACACACATGAAGACTACTTTGTGCAAGTTCAGTGAAATTATTTGGTTTGTGGTTTTGCTGAGCCTTCTGTCTTCCATGGAGTGTAATTCCATTCAGAAAGGGAAGGTTTCTAATTCTGGAAAATACTTCCAATTTCATGTGATTTGGGGATGAGTGACATTTTTAAAGAAAGGGAGAATGCCAAAAGCAGGCAGCCCACTTTGCACTTACCACCGCTATTTCATGACTGTCAAATGTATGCTGTGCTGGAAAGGAGATTGAAAAATGTTCAAATATAAAACTGGAAGAAGGCGTTATTATTAGTTTATTTCTGGCTACTATTTTGGGTTGCTCTGTTGCTGTTTTGTTTTAGTAATTGAATTTGCTTGTTTATGAAACATGTGTATGAGCTCCCCATCACTGATTAAGAATACTAGCTCAGGGCACTAGAAAAAACAAAACAAAACAAATCAAAACTACAAACTGAACCTAATAAAAAAATAACCATTATTCAATTTATTGTCCACATCAGATGCTGTAACTTGTGGGTGTAGTGACAGAACAATTTAGTGCTGTATCAGATCCAGCCAGAGTCAGGAGGGGCTTTGGTGTGGTGGAAATCTCTTGTGTTGGAAGGCAACACTAGCAGAGAAGGGGCAGCTCAACATATTGCCTGGTGCTCAGGCCCTGAGTTCAAGCTTTGCTTTTATGGTTCCCAAGACTGGCAGTGCTGCTGAGACAGTGTCTTTCTCTCAGGCAAAGGGAGCAAGAGAAGGCAGTGGGAAAATGGCATGTTACTTCCACTCAGAAGTGTTTTAGCCCATGGAAACCAGTAGAACCAGAATGGATTGTAGTCTATTGCAGTCTATTTTTCACACATCAGAGAACTGAAGTCTGGAGTGCAAGCTGGTCAGTTTGGCTATAAACACTCCTCTTGTATTAGCAACAGGGCTTTTTCTTATTTCTTAGTCTTATTGGAGTTTTAATAAAAAAAATGTTCTAGACTACAAAATGCACAGATGTGGATCTGTTTGCATTGTATTTGATAATTGCTTTCCAAAGCAGGAGCGTCACGCTCAGTAACTCCTCTTCATAATGAATGCATTTGCATTGAACTGCGTCAGAGATCATGGGTTCAAAAAAAAACTGGCACAGGCACCCCCATTTTTGTGCTGCTGCTATGGATGTGCCTCTCCAGTGCCAGGCTTTTAGGTACTTCTCTCTGAGTTGTCCCTGATACGCTACCACTAAGGCTTGCTGTTTTGAGGAGGGCTCCACCAGCTGCTGCCGAGCTGTCTGTTGGCTTCAATGCTCCCATTGTGGCTTGCTGTCCAGCTCTGCCCATGTGTTGAAACCAGTGAGCCAAGTAGCTCCAGGTGTAAGGGAAAGGAGAGCTGCAGCATGGAATTGGCACCACCATCACGTTGCAGAGGTGGCATAGAAAAGCAGAAGGGAGAGGAAAACTCTGCACTGTATTCTCCTGTGTAGCACTGCTGAAGGTGGCATGATGACAGAAGCACGTCTGACTAAATTGAATCACTGGAAAAGGTTTCAGAAGATTCAGAGCTGGTGATGAAATGAAACCTGAGTGAGCCTTTATGAGTGACTCATCTGTGGATCAGCAGCTGACTACAAAGGAAATTTCACACTTAGCTGTCTCTTCTTTTGACTGCTTTTGCATCACATTTTATTTCAGATAATGCACTGTAAATAGTATTCCTCACTGAATTGTTCCAGCCTATCACAGTAAACCATAGTTACTGAGACAAACATAAGATGCTGGGTTTTTTTGTGTATAACCAATTTTCTTACATATACTAGTTTGGGATTGAAAACACTCTTTTGAAAGCCTTGACACTCTGCTTCATATATGTGGGCAAGCTCTAGGATCAAGGAAGAAATTAATTTTTATTTTTCATATAAATTTTCATAAAAATTTAATTTTTCAAATTTTTATTTTTCTGATATGGTATTGATGCCAAAATTAAAGTCCTCTGATTGTAGAAAAACTGTCAGAAAAGAATAGGTTGTCTCTAAAAATGTTTCTTTGAAAATTGATCGCCTTTGTTACGAATCAATTCCATTTATCCTGTTTGTGTTGGCAGATTGAGGCTTCATTTGTTGCTCTTGAAGCTTTCAGTTTTGCTACATAAATTGTGTCTTTTAAATAAGGCTCAGATACAGCCTAATTTATGGCTAAATCAGCGTGAGAGAGCTTTAAGGCAATCCTGTTCTCACTTGTTCACTCTTGTGGTAGAGGCTACTTGTATAATCAGATGGTGAGCATGTGTTTTGGACATTGCTCCTTCTGGGCCAATCCACAGAGCTTATGTGATACATGTTAAAGTCCCCTGGTGAAAACATTGCTTTTTGGTTCAAACTGTGACAATTTTCGTTTTCAGTTTGGTGGGACCAAAAGTTCAGCCCCAGAGTATCAATCAGGAGGGTAGCTATCACACAAGTTCATTTAAGCTTCAAACCCCCAATGGCTGTCAGACATGTGGGAAGAGCTTCCTCTGACAAGGATAATGCATAACCCTTTATAAAAAGGCCCTTCTCATCAGGCAGTGTCTGCATGTATTTTTAGCTCTGGAGATTCCTGGCTCCAACCCCCGCTGTTGGCCAAGGCAGCAGCTTCCCACCAGACATTGCTGAGAACAGAGGCTCAGGCCACTTACATCTACTTAGCAGTTTTGTTAATTGTAGCAACCCTCCTCATAAGTGGGATTTCATTGTGAAAATTAATATCCTGACTTCTGTGGAAGAATTATCACTCCGTTTAAATTGGGAAGTACGGGAATAGCAAAACTGGCAGAATTCTCCTGTGTATCTTCATCTTTCCTGGATACTTTTTTCAGTGCTTTTTTGAACAGTGGGATATTTTTATATCACCACTGTGATGAGTAGGTACCAAATTTTGAAATATATCTGTCAAGGGTGATAAGCACAGTTCTTGTGGGAAGAACACTCATCCTGTAGCTCATGGTGGGGACATTCATTGTGCACTGGGAGACTCATACATGTACTAATTTTGTTTTGCAGCCACTTTGCACAAATATGAATCTTTCAAATCCTGAGAGAGTAAGAAGGATTTTTTGTGCAATTCACAGGACATCCCAGAGACTATAATAATCCAGACAATGGGAAATACAGCACAAAGGAGGACTATGCAATTGTTTCCTTTTCTTCCTCCATTGAAATACATCACTGTTAATTGTAAAACTTCATTATTACTTGATAGACACTGACAATAATATGGAAGTTCCTAATTAGTTTGCTTCTTTGTAATTTCCCTGTTTTTCAAGGTCTTTCCATCTTCCCAGCTCCGCTGGGTATACTGGGCTCATCTACAAAGCTGATATAATTACCTCTTCCATTTTTTTGGTGCTTATTAACTAGTACAAACATATTTAAATGGCAGTGAGAGAAGTATCAGCTTCTAGACTCAGAGAGAACACTTCACACTATGATTTTTGTTTTACCTTCAGTTTTAAATTATTTTCAATATCCAAGGCATAATGTGGTCAATGTATTTAGCTTTAAGCACAAATAAAACTTAAGGCCTGGTTGCATATTTTTCTATGTGTTGGAAAGCCTTTTATGCATAAGTAAAGAAGGTGAAAGAGGCAGACACTGATCTTTCTGGTGACCAGTGACAGGACTCAAGGGAATGGTCTGAAGCTGTGTCAGGGGAGTTTTAGTTTGGTTATTAGGAAAAGGTTCTTCTCCCAGAGGGTTGTTGGGCATTGGAACAGCTCCCCAGGGAAGTGGTCACAGCACTGAACCTGACAGAGTTCAAAGAATGTTTGGACAACACTGTTAGGCACAGGGTGTGACTCTTGGGGATGGTGCTGTGCAAGGTCAGGAGTCACACCAGATGATCCTTGTAAGTCCCTTCCAACTCAGAATATTCTGTGATTCTGTATGTACTTAAATACCAATTTTATTTTAAAATAATGCAAGACTAACTACAGAGACAGAGCTTTTCATTATATTATTTAAACCACCTATTTGCATTTATATTGCTTCACATGATGAGAAGTGTTTATATGGTATTTGAAAATTTGGCATTGATGAACAAGTAAACATACCAATGGGGTTTGAAAAAAATGCTTCCTATTTTTGAGCAAAATGCTTCCTCTGAAAGACTTATGAGGAAAAAGAGATTTCATTGTAACATACTCCTTAAAATTTATGGAATATTAAACAGAGAACTAAATGAACTTGAAACAATTCAGACTCTGCCTAATAATAAATCAAGGCTTATGGTAGTTTTCTGGCCCTAGTAAAGTGCTTTGAAACCGACTTTAAAGTTGAAGTTTTTTAAAAAATATTGGAGAAAGGTATTCAATAGCAGCTGTTATAGTTTTGTTTCTTAAACTAGATTAGCTAACATCTAAATGAGCCTTGATCCTGGGTAGAATTAAGAGGTAGATTTAGGACTTCCCTGATTTGATAGGGCACTGAAGTTTTGGACCTGGAACATACAATCCAAGTTGAGTCCTCTGGTGATGTCATGTTCCTCCAAGAGCAAGGAGCAGGTTCTTTGTGAAGATCGTCTTAATTCTCCTCCTGCTGGCTTCAGTTAGTTGAGTCACAGTCATTTTTGTGTAATGACATTAGGCTGCTGGAGCATTTGAATTTTTCACTTGTACTGTAACTATACATACATAGTTCAGAAAAGGTGAACTAAAGGTGAATCTGCTTCTCAAAATGCACTTATGTGAGATTCAGTCACTTCACCCTGGTGCAGAAGCTGCAGTTACTCAGAGGTGGGAGGGATGGAGTTTGATAAAAATTTATTCTGAAATAAGAGCACTAGTTTTGCATATTTGTGTCCATGCTGATTCAGCAGAGAATTAATTAATGATTTGTTACTCAGCTGTTTTAATCTGTTTGATGAGTTTACTGGGAAACACTCCAAGGAAACAACCAACCCTTGCTTGTCTTGGGGAGCAGATGTGAGAACCACAGCAGAGAAACAGGAAGGAATGGCTTTGGTGGAGCCAAAGTGGGGAGAAAGAAGGCTGCAAAAAGAACAGAAGCACAGGGTTGGCAGAGAAGTGGAAAAAGGGAAATACTTTGTTTAAAGAAGGATGGTAAGAATTGAGCTGAAATTGGCCAAATCACAGTGTTATCTCTGATTTATAACAGCATTTGAGAGTAAAGCCTGGTATCACCATTTTGAGGAGAATTTCCAATGCACAGAGTGACATTTTTGAGCCAGGTGATAAAATTATATTCTAAGGCTCATAAGGAGTAAGACTGAAGTTTTATCCAAGACATTGGCCCTGTTTGTCATACATAGCCACGACTGTCTGTAATCCAGTCAGCTACTTTTCTTAGTCTATACCTGGGGCTACATGTTCCCTGGAGCCACTGAACAACACTCATGTTCACTCAGGGAGGATTTTGCCTTCCCTGAATATTCAGTCAAACATGAGGTGACTTGCACAGGATACCCTGCCATTATTGGTTTGTTTCTTTATTCATTGAGAGAGCTTGTGTACCTTTGTCAAAGTGATTTAAATCATTTCTTAAATGATTCCAAAGTCATGTTTATGTGCAAATACTTTTTAACATGCTGCATGCATTAAGTATTCATACTTTAAGACATCACCTTAAGATTGTCACACAGTATTAACATATAGTGCTCTAATGTTGTCAAGAGCTTAGGTGGTTTATTTAAAACCTCTGAAGGAATCAATTTGAGAGAGTAAATCTCAAGAGTATATGTGGACCAGAGGCTGATTTAGCTTCTGAAGACCCCTTCTTCTCTCCATCTGCTCTTTCCTCATATTTGACATGCAAGCCTGTTACTCCATCAGCAAAGAGATGAATTCCAAAAGTGTGTTTCCAAATATGTTTCATTTGACATTTTGAGAAAAATGTATACTGTCCTACAGCTTCATAGGACATACTGCTATCTTCAGAAAAAGAATTTACACAAAAGTTGCAACTTTCTTGACCGCCTTTCTAGTTTGATTTCTAGATACAGAGACAAACAGTGAAAAGTTGGCACATCAAAGGCAGAAGCCATGTTAAGGTGGTGTGTGAAGTTGGCAGATAAGGTGAAGAAGGCTATGCCATGCAAGGAAATAATAGGGATAAAATTAATTCCTTGATCAGGAGAAGTCTGACTGCATAGGTGTGCCCTCCATAATACAAGTTTTCAGCTGACAGCTCACAACAGTCCAGGCTCAGTGTAGAAGGATGAAGTACCCAGGATGGGCTGATGTCAGTGTATATGTAAGTGGCAGACAGAATCAGGAGAGATCAGGAATTCCTGAGGGAAAAAGGAGTTGACATCTGTGGTGGTGGAAGGAAAAGGAGTAGAGACCTGCAAGGGGATGGGAGGGCTCTAGGGGTGAAGCCCACCAAAATGGTCTCTGCTATGACATTTTTAGTAAGCTGAAGGAAGTTTTTCAAAGCCTGGGAGGAGATAGAAAAGATGACATTTGATGCCATGGGGGTCTGGATAAGAGATTTAGTTTGAAACTTCACAAGGCAAAAACAGGTTGTTGGGATATTTTATGCATTGCATTAAAAAAATCCTGATCATAATTTGTATTCTTGGTGGAGAAAAAAAAATGAACAGAAGAAATTGAATCAGTTCTTTTCAGAGACCACATAAGTAGTGATGATATCCATGACTGTATTTTACATTTGTGTTTATTCTCTAGTTACAGAGACTGCTCAACAGTATGAACTCCTATCTACAAACTTCAAGATCTTACTTTTGTACCCAAAGGGTTTCTGCCATGGAGAAAATAAATTCTTCTTAATCACCACTGAGGCTTCTCCATGCCATTATTTTTGTTCATGTTGTTTATTTTTATTTATAGGAGATCATCAGCATAATGTGCCACTGCCTACAGCAGCAGGATTTTTTAGATACTTTAGGATTTTTTTCCTACTTGCCTGTACATCATCTGTAGCATTTTACATTCTTCTTTTCCATTTGCAAGCACCTTGGCAAAGCATTACTGATATACTATCATAATTGTCTTCCCTGAGAAGAGATAAGCTGAAGCATCAATAATTGATGAAATATCCATTTCACAAAATTTTAATAAGAAGGAAAAAAGTTAAATGCATATGGACAGACACATAGCTGTGCATACTTTTAATCCATCACACAGAGCTTGCAAAGGACATGGTATCAGATGACTGCAAACTTCAGAAGGCTATGACAATAGTCTGTTTTTACAACCACTTTTAAACTGATGCTTCTAGAATGAGATGTTCAATTGCTACACACTTCACACAGATAGATCATGTGGCAGGTTAGAAAAATGTATTAATTGCGCGATAAATTATGGATGAATAAATTGCATATGTAAAACTGGAAATGATCCTCTATTCCATGATTCACTATCTATTTCTGACATGCAGAACTAAATTCTCTTGAACAGAGTCACACAGGTGCTAACTGTCTGAAAATACCCAGCACATGGCATTTTTTTTACCTTCAGCCATCATTTTCCTTGCCCCAAAACTGGCAGAAAATTTGGAGCTGATCCCTACATTACCTGTATTGACTGCACATCTTTCAGCATGTAGGGCCTGGGGCATGGGAGTTGTGCTTCCCTACCAATGAAACTACCAAATACTGACTCAGACACCATTGTTTGGAACTTCTCCTCAGTGCCACTCATGAAAACTTTTAGTTTCTGGACGGCAGGAACCATAGGCAACTCTGTGCTGCTCCTCTTTTGCCACTCAGGAGGACTGGAGAGTCTGGCCCAGATTTTAAGGTGCTAAATGATCAGGAACTTTTTCTTTATTACTGAAAATGGCATCACACTGCTCTGTACTTGGGAATTTATTTGGAGTGTTGATGATTTCTGTATGGAGCTCTCTGTCATATGGTTGGCCATGGACCTGGTTTTTTGTCTGTCAAGGTGATGCCTAGTCCTTGACTGAGTATAGGTGACTGCTAACACAAACATTGACCTTGCTGTAGTTGCAGTTGCTATTAAATTAAGCAAAGTATTATTAATACTAAACCAAAATATCTACATAGAAATCTCTGTAAGGTTTCTCTCAACAAGAATTTGACTTTGTTAGCATGATAAATATACTTTGTGCTAAACACTGGTCACTGCCTCTGGAATAGGGTGGCGAAAGGGAAAAGTCCCTCCTATTTCCTCAATTCAGCCACTTTTTTTCTATGCTTGAAGTTCATTGGTTTTTGAGATCAATCACTCAGACAGAAAATCCCTGCAGTTAAAAATTGCTGTGATTGGAAAACTCTGCAAATGACTTTGGAAGGAAAACTTCAGGAGATAAGTTGTAAATAAGCTCTGTGATTGTAAAATGCAGAGTTCAGCACATCAGAACTGTTCTTGTTATTTTAGCAAACTTCACAGGCACTTTTTTTTAACCTTACTTTAGATCACATTTTAAAAATGGGAAAGAAAAAGAGCTAGACAGTTTAATTTAATTTCCTACTGTAGCAGAGAGAGGATCCATTCTTTACTATGTTCCTCCATTGCCAGCAATTCAGAGGTTTCACTGAACTACACCGTCCTCTAAGATGTGGCTGGTTCAGAGGGGGTTTGCCAAATACAGTTTTATACTGGATGTTTGGTAGTATGATGATAACCCTGTTTGTAAAAGTATTTAAGTACTTGCATAATTTTAGGCAGCTGAATAATGCCATTTCTTTTTTAAGATTATCACATGCTTAAAAATAATTACCTTATTTTTTTAGATATGTATGGGTTTGGAGATTTACATACACCCACATTCTGCTCATCGATGTCAAGTCTTTTGAGAGAATTTATGTTTCTATCTTTGCCCCCTAGATGGACACCCATGGAAACATTCTGCTAACATCGCTTGAAATTCACAACGAGGTGGCAAGCAACGAGGTCACCACCAGCGTTACAGAAGCCCGAAATTCAACCATATCCTTTGACAACTCAGGAATTCAGTACAGAAAACAAAGCTCACATCGTGAAAGCCTTGGAAGGCGTTCGTCAGAAAGAACAGGCACCCATAGCAAGAGGGGCCATTTACGAAGAAGGTCTTCGCAACTGAAAATAAAAATCCCCGATCTAACGGATGTGAATGCCATCGACAGATGGTCAAGAATGGTGTTTCCATTCACATTTTCCCTTTTCAACTTAATTTACTGGCTATACTATGTTAACTGAGTGACTTAGTTTTTTTAAAGGACTTCAACTATAACAAGTGAAGTACTACTTGCCTGCAGAGTTTATATATATATTTATATATATATATTTATATATAAAAAAATATATATATGAACTTTTACTATGTAGACCATACTCATGTATGTGTGAATACATGTAGCAAAGAACTGTGTGTACTTTAAAGCACATACTGCAAAGCAAAAGTATATGTATGCACACACACATGAACACATTCATTCTGAGGTTATGGACACTTTAACATAGAATGCACTTCAGAGGAACTTTTTAATTTGAAAGGCAGGTGTCGTCAAAGCAGCAAGCCTTGAGAAAGTAAGTGTTGTATATTATCACTACAAAACTTTGATTGTCATAGAAATTTTTGAACAGCTGTAATCATGTATAAAGTCAGTATTTAGTAACATCCTTTGTAAATGCTGTCATACACCCTAATCATAAAGCAGTAGAGTTACACTGGTAAGTTTAAAATAAGCTATTTATATTGCAGATCCATCAACTACCATTTCATCAAGCCAAATTTATTTTTCTTTGCTAAAATTTCTTGGATTTATATATGTCATAATACATCTTTTCCCAGTCCTGGATGGGCATAGTTTTTAAAGATCTCTTGCTTTCTCTTCTGCAGTAAGCAAGATGATCATGGGAGTGTTGTAGGTCTTCGAAGACATATACAGGTTTATAGTATTTCAAACAAGCATTTTAAGTGTCCATCAACAGTGACATGAATTTTTTGTAAGTACTGTAAATGTACAGCACATTTTCCTTCCCTTGGACTGGTTCCAGCTGCCATGTCATTTTGAAAGAGAACAGCACATTTTTAGTATAATTTAGCTGAGAATTCAACTACTGTCAATGTGTTCTACATCTGCTGTAGATTTAAAGATTGTTATTCCAGTGAAAGCATAGAAGATGTCTCAGGTTATTTGTTACTTCAACATGAAATCACCTAGCTGTAGCCTTTTTTAAACATGCATTCATATTATTTAACATTCTTATAACATTGTATGTTAATGTAAAATATATTTGCATAATATGCATATAAGTATATTTTCTCAATATTTTTCTTTCCTGTGCTTGCTATCGTGACTGCATGTTTTGTCATATTTTTGTTTCTGTGATGTTATAACTTTTTATTCTCTAGAGTTGAGCAAATAGAGCACTTCCGATACTTTGATTCAGTAATGGAGCATTTTCATATTTTATTTATATACTGAAAGTATACGCCTACACTTACCAAGGTAGTATGCTGCCATCACAGATCACAAGGGTATGTTTTGTTTCAGCATTAACTGTGTTCTAACATACAAAACATATGCAAATATGACCATTTTGGTTTGATCCCAGTTCGTTCCCTCACTGGGATTCCAACTTTTTTCAGTCTAGTAGATTGTAGTCATCAAGGTATGCCAATTTCAGATCTGTAAACCTAATTTGTTATTTATCAGAACTAAATCTTTCTAAAGAAAAGAAGATATATTTTTTGTAAACAGTGTTTCTATCATGTACATTCTCAAATAACAAGAAATACAGTAGCATAAATAGATCTAAAAAAAAGAATTCAGGCTTAGCCCTGACAGTTCTCTGCAGGCAAAATTCCTTTGGACATCAATGGGATTTTTTGACAGAGAGCTTTGGATGCTAGTTGGAGACTTCTACGGGCAAAAATATGTGTGGCTATGCATCTAGCAAAACCACCAAATACGAATGAAACTGAAAAGGCCACCTTGGCTCTGTAACGACCAGCCCTTGTTCTCACTAGAGCTTGATTAACCTGTGAGTAGAGCACTGATGCTTGGGCTGCTGCCGCGCACAGCCCATTACTGCTCCCACCCCCATTTGCAGCTGAACCGTGAAACTTTGCAATGGACTGAAATTCCAGCGTAGATGAGCCTGGTTGGCAAAGGTGCTTCAGTTCCACGCTCAGGGCTGCTCTTGAGCGTGAGTGGGCTGGGCACAGCTGCCCTGCAGCGCCGCTGCAGCGCGACCCCCAGCCGGGAACGTTCCCCAGAGCCCCGGCTGCTGCCGCCAGCAGGACCGGCGCCGCAGTCCTGCTGCATCCTTGGCAGTGGTGCAAAGTGGCTGGAGCTGCAGTTTTTAAGCATTGTGTCTGCAGACAGCTACACAGCATGAAGAGCCTAAGAGGAACCCGTATAGCTGCAGCAGAAAAACTTGATGTTTAAAAGCTCCTCAGTATTAAGTCCCATTGGTAAAGTGCAATGTACTGTGAGGTCTCTAGTATCTCTTCAAACTGTGAAGGGATTATGGAGCACGTTGTCAAATTTATAATCAAAGTAACTAACAATTAACAGCCTCCCAAAGTACATATTAGATAGAATTGTTGAAAATCTCTTCTAAGTTTTTATCTTAATAGCAGAATATGTTTAAACAAAACCATCTGATTTTAATAAAATTATAAATGGTAGGCTTTGCTTTAGAAAAACTTCCCTCCTGAAATTATCTCCAAGTAAGTCTTCCTCTAAGTGCCCTAAAGAACTACCCTAAGAAGTCAGATTTGAGAATGGTCCTGCCCTCATGATTTAGCCACAGCCCTCCCTTTTCTTCAAGCCCCACCTCCTAGAAATCACATGGCCAGGCAGAAACCTTCAATAAGAAGTGACTTTTTAGTTGTTATAGAAATGTATATTCCAAATCCCACCGAAATCAGTTCTTCAGTGGCTTCAACAAGAATTTCCAGGAAGGGAGAAAATTACTCTCTGTACAGAGCAAGGAGACAGTGTAGATCTTTCAAGGCCCTGCATGTGCAAGAGGACTGAGTCTCTGAGGACTCTCTCGCTCTTTTACCCTTTGCACTACTGGAGGGCAGCATGTTAATGCAGCCCCCTTCAGGGAACTGTACTCCCCATCTTGCCTGTCCTTGCAGAAGTAGGCAGTTGCATGTTTCAGCTTTTTCAAAAGATTTCACATTCATTGGCTCAGTCAGAAAAGCTTTAACCTTGAACAGATCCAAGTCTTGGTTTGATTTGAAAAAAGCCAGGAAAATCTCAATTAAGGTTAGTGCTTCATCTTACACACACATTTTTTGTGCCTTTTTTTGCCAATTCCGTTCCTACAGTCCCAGCATAACTTCTTACACACAAAAACACACACATACAACCATGTGTTACGAACAGTGTTTGCCTTGACCTCCCAGTTTCTGGCTCTTGACCCTGTGCACTAGCTGAAGTATATTATTTTAACCATAGATTGTTTTAAGACTAAAAAAGGTAATTTCAATTAAATCACACCAGAGTAATATATTTCATAGCTAATTAACTCCTTTGTAACTCAAGACTACTATAAATAACATTTACACATAATTTGTTTGTAAAAGGCATTTGAAAAAAAGAAAAACTGGAACTATCTTCTGTTATAGATGAAAGGGTTAACGAACAGTAGAAATATTATGGTGGTTTAACTCTAAGTTGATTTCATCCCATTGTAAAGATAAGCTAAAACCCAGTCCTTTTTGCTTAAGGCACAGCTATGTACTTTTGGTATTCTTCCACAGTGAAAAAAAAAGAATAGTAAAATGGAATGATGGAGAGATGCTTTATGAAAATATTGATGAATGAATATTAATTTATTAAAAAGGATTTAAAAATTATTTGGGGTTTTTGGTTTGTTTTTTTTTCTCGGGATGGAGGGAGCATGATGACTCTGTTTAGCCAAGTTTAATCTTAAATATCATGTAATGATTAGTCTTACACATTTTACAGAAAAAGACCAAATATGGAAGCATTTTCTAAACAACACACAAATAGCAGAAGAGATTCTGAAGTACTGAACAACTATATTTCCTAGTGCTTTATATAGCAGATCAAGGAAGAGGGAGAAACTACATGCACTGACTTAGCAAGATTCTTAACAGCAAACCAATCTGTCTTCGAGCTGCGGCATTGCCGGTTAAGAGCATAAAGGTTGTTCTGTGCTTTGTGTGAAAAAGTCTGCTCCTACCCAGGACACAAAAGAGTTTTTTAATAAGAAAACAAGACAATGTTTATTTATATGTTTCAGTAATCAAACACTGCCTTCATTAAAATTTGATTGCTAAATATTTGTAAGTTTTTTTACCGGAGTCAGGATACAGAGAATTTTGTGAAAGGAAGTTTTAAAGATGCCTTGATATTAGTGCTACAACCCCTTCCCCAAAACCAAAACATACCTTGAAAATTTGGAAAGTAGGCACAAGCTCTCATACGCTTGCTTAAATATCATTGTAGCTAATGATATATGTCACAATTTTTAAACGTAGATAAAATATTCAGCACCATAGTTGTAATGGCCTTTTAAATTAATAGAAAGGCTCCCTCTTATTTCAACACGTTTCTGCTCACTTCTAGCAGTGTTTCTCAGGTTGTAAGTAACGTCTATGATCTATTCTTTCTAGTCCAGCCTGCATTGTAGAGTAGGAGAGAATAACCTTGTAGCAAGCTTAGTTTTGTGATTGGGAATATTTGCTAAGAGATGCATTTCTTAGTGTATTTTGAAGATGATGTATGGATAAATACTATTTAATTGCTTAAGTACTCTACATTATATCAAAGGAATTCATGTTCTGGTAGAAATGATGGGTTCTTTTCTCCAAATAGTTATGTCCTGTTAGTATCACGACTGTTTCCACAGATGTTGTTTTATGGTTACAACTGTCACAACAGCAAGTGCCACCTACTAAAAGAGGTACAGCAGTAGTTGAAAACTAAACTAAAAAGAGTGGGAATCTCAAGGCTTCTCTGAACTGGTTTTGAAGAAAGAAATCTCTCATAAGTGCCTTCAAACTCCTCCAAATACAGAGTCTGAGCTTTAGAAAAATTATTTCAGGTTGTGGGTGTTTAATTTATGTGGTTCTTATAATTTGTGAAAGCTGACTTGTGGACTCTGACGTACATGTTCAGAAAATCAAACCTTTTGACAGTTTACCCAACATACAGCATCACTTGTACTTGAAAACTAAAGCTATGTGGATAGAATATGTAATAGTACAAAAAGAAAAAAACAACTGCTCCTAAAATCAGCCAAAGTTTAAATCACTAATTAATTGAACTTAAGGTAATGCTTAAGCAAGCACAAGATTTGTTTCAACAATGTCCCTCAGGTTTGCAGCATTCACTGTGGTATGTCTTTATCCCAGCACTGCAGCCTAATTTAGGTTAGCAAGTTTTTTTCTCCCTGGTAACAAGAGAAAACCCAGAAAGTGGTCCCTGCACTGGCATAGCTCCAACAAGACAAAGGGAGAGCACCTCTCTGGGTTTTCCCTACACTGAGCTCTCCAGGAAGACCCTGATCCTGGCTCTGAGTCCCTCCTTGGAGGCACTGATCATTCCTTTAACTCCAGAGGGAGCCTTAGGGTGACTCTGAATTATCCCCCAGCTTACCACCAGCAATTGGATTGCTTCAGCTGTTATTGCACCTGCTGCAAGAACCTGGAGATAAAGTAGCTGTTACCCCAGCTGCCAGAAGGTACACTGGCAAACAGCATGTGGACTTAGGGTTAGGATACATCATGGTAATCTTTAGGTTATTCGTTCTAATATTGTATTTTAATGTATTTCTGTTATGTTCTAGCCTTCAAGGGTTAGCACACTTGTCTCCAGATGCTGGTGCTTTTTATATGAATGTACCTGGGACAGTGCTTGGGGAGTTTTTCTAAGCACTTTAAATCTGCCCAGCAGTACTCTCCTGGGCATTTCCTCCATCTCTCATCCACATCACAGGTCAGAGTTTGCATTGCCCCTGCACTGGGTTAACCACCCACCTCCTGAGAGCCCAAACCTGCAGGCGTGTACTGCCAAGTGCTGCCTTGCTCAGCCCTACCATTAGATCTTCTGCTTGTTAGAGAGTCTCTCACAGATCAAATGCTATAATTAGTCTAACAACAAGCTGCTGCTTCACACCTCCTCCTAAAATGCCAGCACTGCCACTAGGGACCCTGTTTTACCATCCTTTGAAAACTACTAGAAAAAGAGGAATTTGCAGACTGTCAGACAATTAAGAACCTCTCTCCGTTCACCCAGGCTTACATTTTGCTTCAAGTTATACATTTAATCTACGGGGAGAGAAGCAATTTGGTACAAAATTTCCTGCCCAAGGCTACTCTTAAGACTTTGCAGTCGAAAACACAAGTAATGTAGGTAAATGCTGAAGTATTTTAAATTTCTAGCAACAATCTTTACATCTTTTTTCCATTGGAGATATTTAATGTGAAAGGCACAAGCAACTGCAGGAGCAGGAACCAGCACACAGTAAATGTCCCTATGCAAGGTGGCTGAGAGCTAGGCTGGAGTCAGGCACATGTGATCCTCTTGCTTTCAAAGGTCTTTCTTCTTGGCTGAGCAGCTGGAGAGTTTTGATGGAAATTCCAGCTCAGCTGAGAATGATCCTGGAACATGACCCAGAGCATCTTTGGGCAAGTGCTTTAGGCATCTGCCTCTGATGTAAAGAGCTGACAAAAGCTCTACATCTAACTGTATCTTAGATGGAGGGGAGTCTCCTGTCATGAAAAGGCTTTGGGTGCCAGTCATATCTCTGAGTGCCTTCAAGGCATGGATTCTCCCTACACTCTGTATTTCTTGCCACTGCTTCTGGAGAGTTGCGCACTCTGCTTTGCCCTGCAGAGCTGTACAATTCTCCTGCCGCAGCAGAGGACTGAATTCACTCCATCTCACATGGCACATTTATCTGAGGTATCCAGTCAGTCCTTCCATCATTGTACACCCTATTTTTAACAAACCAAAACACATACTATCGTGCTGGCTATTTAAAGCACACATTTGGAGTTCCAAGCCAACATTTTTAGCTTCATTTCTCTGACTAGCTGCAAAACCATCTCCAAAGAAAGATTTGAGCAGAGGAAACATGTGCACAGAAGTGCTGTTGCGTGCTGCTCTGCAGCTGGAATTCCTGTGCTTGAATTTTGTGTGTGATAGGGAGCATGAGAGAGAAATAATGCCAGGGAAATGGAAATAATTCCTACACTTGGCTATATTTATAATGTTTTGGATGAAACAGTTTCAGTGCAGATGACAGAAGATATCCTGTGATGTGAGTGATCCCCTATCCTGACCAACAGTGACCTGCTTGCCTCCCTTTGGTATCACTGAGAGCTGAGTGTGGGTTTACAGCTTTGGCTGAAAACTCAGAAACACGTTGGCTATTGGAAAATTATTTCTGATTGTTTGGGGGTTGGAAAACCATGGCATGACTTAACTTGCAAACGAGAACAATTTCAAGACACATTTTCCCATGAACTTAACAGTCCTCACTCTGCCTTATTCTAAGCTGGAGGCTGTTGCATCATTAATTAGTTTTTGAATTTCTATTTCATTTTCCATTTTTTAATGTGAAGCATAGAGGAGCTTTGTTGGTTTCTCTAAAAATACAATGCCTGTTTGCAGCAGGAAAGTAATTAATTGGTGTTATAAACACATATGCAACTGCACATAGTGCAAGATATTAGAAGTGAAACACTAAAGGATACCCATTACCTGCAACTACTGCTTGGGCATTATTTAAAATACTGCTGACAGTTCTATTTGAAGAATATGCTTATTAGATAACAACACTGATTAGGTATTCTATAGGGGAAGTTAATATAACATGCTTCCATGTATCTCATTTGCTTTGACAAGGCATTGCTTTGGTGAAGCCAATGCTGGAACAATTTCCTAATGACCCCACTGATGTTAAATTTCTCTTGATCATGATTTCTTTCAGACCTGTAACATCCTGAATGCAGATGACAGTTTTGACATTCACAAAGATGTAGGTTTAATTATCATCTTGATTACTTGAGCTGGAAAGCCAGATGCCTAAATATCATGAAAGGTCGAGTAGAACAAATCCTGATAGTCAGTATCTTTCAGTTTTAGAAATGTTGCTTGGATTGGTAGGTGACTTACAGAGTAACAACAAGTAATTCCTTTGCATAACTCTCCTCCTGCACAGAGGAACAATTGTTTAACAATGCTTAAACAAGGATTTGGTCCTAAAAGGGGGAAATTTGAGCTGAAATACCAAAGACATGTAAATCACCTCAAATAAAAGAGAACAGAAAGGAGACACCAAGATATATAAAGACCTGATAGTTTTTCCCTATGACAGGTAACACTTTATTGTTTAGAGGCTCAATAAAACACAGCAATCCACCTCTTTAATAGCAGAGAATTTGTCAATATTCGTTGGCTTTATGTGCATGATTTATAAATCTATTTTCTAAAGCAATTTGAGGGTTGTAAAATCACACCATTATTTAGTACACAGCTCCTCATGGATTCTGGTTTATCAAGTGTTAGGTAAAGAGGAGAAAAAGCATCTGCTAATCACTCATTAGCTAGAATAGATTCAAGCAAATTACTGCTATTATGAGTTCTGATCCAAAGCCCATTATAGTTGAAAGAAAAGCTCTCAGAGGTTTCCACAGGCTTTTCATACCACCTGAAATTAATATTAACCAGACTGCTGGAAAATTTACATCTTAATTGCCTATGTGAAGATCAAGATACAAAAATTGCCAGACTATAAGACGTCTATAGGGAAGATCAAAATACAGTAGTGGACTGAAAGCAGGAATTTTAATAGACACAAGGGATAGGAATTTTTGTGATTGTAGTTTGATCAAGTACATTGTTGCTGTTGAGGTGAAAAACAAGCACCTTGAGGGTTTTTTTTGTCCACTGTTGTCCACAAAACCCAGGCTTGCCCCTTAGCAGCAAAATGCTAAACTAAATGAAAAAACCCTCCAAACCACCACCAAAAAATGGAAGCAGACCACATCTGGCAGGTCAGAAAACTCTCCCCATCTACAAATGGCTGGCATCCTGCAGCAACAGATAGTTATTTTAATTATTCTTGATTAATAAAAATGTTGATATAATTTTTAAAGTATTATTGATGTTTAATCAGACACATTGCATGCTTTGTTGGAAAGGAAACGTTATCAACACCTGACCATGTGGAACTATGTTGAATTTATGGAACAGTTCTAATTTAGGAAGTGAAGAACTTTTGGCCAGAAACTTTCCTATATACAAAACTAAAAACATTTCCTGACTCTCATGCTGCTTCCTGCCCACTGACACCAGTCCAGAAGTCTCAGGGTGAGTTACTACTGGTTTAAAGGACAGAGGAATCACAACAACCAAAATGAAGGAGAACCTCCAAGAAGGGGTTTTCTTAATACCGCCAATAATTCACCAACTTTGGAAGGATTTCTGTCTAATATTTATTTAGGTGTCTCATTAGGAATTCACTGCTAGCTGGCATGTCAAAGGATTCTGAAAAGCATTTTTAGTAGCTTCAGCTGTAATAAGAAAATGTGTTGTTAACTTCTGAAGCACTGTCTTCACAGATATGCATTTTTTTCCATTGTAAAGTGGTTGTAAAATATGAAGGTAAGAGCTTCAGGGGCCTGGCTGGGTGAAGGTCTGACAAACTGTGGAAATTTTCAGTACACTCAGTGTTACTGATAACTGCTAGCTAACAAAAAGTCTGCAGCAAAGCCTCCATTCATTTCCATTTTCATTGCCTTTTCCCAAAGACCTTAACATTAGGAGCATTCTGCCTTGCCAAAGCCAGGCAGGACGTCACTGATTCTTTTCCATGCCCTACTTTTAAATCCCAGAGATTGCCCAAGTGGCGCCAATTGAGGGGACAGTGCACACCCTTGCTGCCCAGATGGGTAGAAAGTTCTCCAGGCTGAATATACTTATGGCTGATTTTCCCTCTTTTGCCAAAATTGTCCACTAGCTCAAATAGCCCTTCTCCATCTGGCATTTACTCTTGATATATTTCTAGAGAGAAATAACATCCTTCTCAACCTTCCTTTTGCTAAGCTGAAACAAGTTCAGCTATTTTAAGTCACATTGTGTGCTTTTCTCCCCTGACCACAATCTTAGTCCTTCTCTCACCTCTTGCAGAAAAAATATATAATAACCCTCTTCATGGATCATAAATGACAAAATTATTATATACTGTTCCTACTGTTTTTATTCCTCCTTATCATGTCCTCTCTTGTGTCATATCAACACACTCTGCCAATAACTATCATCAGTCTCTTCCCCTGCCCAGTCCTTAGCTTGTCATTTATTTGTTTTTTGTGTCTGTAATTCACTTTTCCCTGCTGTGTCCACTTGCTTTCTGATGTAGGCAATGGATATTTTCCAAGATGTCATGTTTCCTCCAAGAGGTCTTGGGGCTCAGACCTAACACACCTCTGTTACAACATCAGCATTAATGCTGGCAGGGAGACTTTAAACATTGGATTATCTTGGGGTTTAAAACTGATGTCCTTGCTGTATATGAAGCCAGGTGCTCAGGACAGGGCTCTGTCAAACCTCAGCACCTATTTTTGCCAGCTCAGCTAAGTATAAAAAATGCTTACAAATGTCACCCTTAATGAACACCAGGGAAAACCATTTGCAATGGCAACAAAAGTGCAGAGCAGTGCAGTGCACACCTAACAAACTGCTGGTGTCTTTGGCTGCCCAGTGTGTGTCATGCTCCACTTCCTGGGAGGATATGTGCTCCCAGCTCCAGGGGATCTGATGGATGGCCATCCCTAGAAACCTTCATCTCCCCTTCATCTGAATAATGATGGAGCTGATGGGATGCCATATCCCTCAGCGTTCCAGGAAAAGCCTCCCTGTGGCTCTGGGATGCTCTACAGCTCATCCTAAAAGCCAGGGAAGATGCTCTCTAAAGGGTCACGTGCAATATTGACAGCAATTTGTAGAATTAAATACATACCTTGTTTGGATGCCAATTCTTTTAGGTTTACCATTCATACTGTATAAAGCATGAAGACAGCCTTGAAGAGGCAATTGTTGAGTGCTATGTTAAAATTTGTGCTCATCAGAGCTGTTACTGGAGGACAAGAGGATTATTTACGTGCTTTTTTTTCACATAACAGAGTACTTGTCACAGCTGCAGTTGTGGGCTTCTTCAAATCTAATTGCAGGCTTGAAATGCAAATGACTGTAAAATTTCACAGAGGTATTTTAAAAACACAGATTTTAACATACAACTTTTTGTTGCCTGTGAGTAGCATTTTTTTTGTTGTTGTTGTCTGGGATTATTTATTTTGAAACTTCCAGGCAGTGAAAATGCCAAGCTTACACGATGGAGATGCATCCTTGCAGTGCCAAATACAAATACATGTAATATTAGGGACATATTTTGCACGTATTGAAGAACAAGTACATTACAGACAAGCATAGTCTCTGCAACCTTAATTCCCATTACTGTGTATTAATTAATGCAGTATATTGCAAGTCCTTATCTGCATGATTTTTTTCCTGCAGTATTTACATGCCAGGGTGGTCCAAAATTTCAACAACTGTCTGGCTAAAAAGACTGAATATTTAAGCTGGTGGGGGGATGCTTGGGTGCTCAAAATCCTCAGTCAGAAGTAAGCAAATGTAGATTTGCCCTCAGGAGCAGTGGTCTGTGATGGTGGGGTCAGGTGTGGGTGTGCAGTTTGGACCTGGAGGCTACTCCATGGATCCTGCAGCTGTTGGCTTGGATGCAGTGATGCTGGTGGTTCCTACCTTTCTATTTTTAAGGATCTTGGCCTTTAATATTTGTACTAGAGTGTAGTTGTGTACTCACTAAAAAAAGCAGGATGAATCCCAGTTGTTGGAACAAATTGCTTTCACTGAGAACAAAACCAAGTGGTTATTAACATAGCATGCCAGTAGGAGCCTTGCCAGCATTTACTTAGGCCTCTGGGCAATAATGCTGTGCAAATAGCATTAGTTTGCAACTAAAAGCTTGAAACTGAGGAATAGAAGAGTTTCAGAGCAGGTGTGTAGCAACCAGAAAACTAATATAAGAGGCAGACATAAGAAAGATCTCTAGCAACCCAGAAAGTTCTGGCTTCTCTGAAAAAATACCCCAAAAATTGAGCTGGCATGTCAGTGCCACATTTTTTAAATGCACATCCATAGAATCATAAAATTATAAAATTATTAAGGTTGTAAAAGACTCCAAGATCATAAACCATTACCCTAATTCTGCCAGGTCCACCACTAAGCCTTATCTCTAAGCACCACATCTAGAAATTTTTTAACACCCACAAAACAGTGACCCCTTTCCTGGCAGCCTGTTCCAAGGCCTGACCACCCTTGCAGGGAAAAAAATTTTTCTAATATCTTATTTAAACCTCCCCTTAGTGCAACTTGAGGCCATTTCCTTCTCATCCGATTGCTTGCTACTTTCAAGAAGAGGCCAACCCCGAACTTGCTACAAGATTCTTTCAGGTGGTTGTAGAGAGTGATAAGGTTTCACCTGAACCTCCTTTTCTCCAGGCTAAACAGCTACTCTTTGTAAGACTTGTGCTTCAAATTCTTTGCCAACTCCACTGCCCTTCCTGGACACGCTCAAGCACCTCGATGTCCTTCTTGAATTGAGGGGCCCAGAATTGAACACAGGATTGGAGGTGCAGCCTCACCAGTGCCCAGTCCAGGGGGACAATCCCTGCCCTGGTCCTCCTGGCCACACCATTGCTGATACAGGCCAGGATCCATTGGCCTGCTTGGCCACCTGGGCACACCCTGGCTCATGTTTAAATGCTGTCAACCAGCACTCACAGGTCCTTTCTGCTGGGTATCTTTCCAGCCACTCTTACAGAAGCCCATAGTGCTGCATGGTGTTGTTGTGACACAGGTGCAGGACTGTTACTTTGCCTTGTTGAACCTCACACCATTTGCCTTGGTTCATCTGTCCAGATCCCTCTGCAGAGCCTTCCTGCCTTCCAGCAAATCAACACTCCCACCCAACGTGGAGTTATCTGTAAAGTGACTGTGGGTGCCCTCAATCTCCTCATCTAGATCATAGAAAAAGGTATTAAACAGGGCTGGCCCCAACACTGAGCCCTGGGGANGTTGAACCTCACACCATTTGCCTTGGTTCATCTGTCCAGATCCCTCTGCAGAGCCTTCCTGCCTTCCAGCAAATCAACACTCCCACCCAACGTGGAGTTATCTGTAAAGTGACTGTGGGTGCCCTCAATCTCCTCATCTAGATCATAGAAAAAGGTATTAAACAGGGCTGGCCCCAACACTGAGCCCTGGGGAGCCCTACAAGTGACCTACCACCACCTGGATGTGACTCCATTTACCAGCACTCTCTGGACCCAGCCATCCAGCCAGTTTTTCACTCAATGAAGTGTGCTCCTCTCCAAGCCATCCACATCTAGGGTACCTGAGGAACTAACTCATTTTCAGAGATAGCTGCTCTGCAATTTCTCCAAAAATCAATTTACTGATGTCTGTCTCAGGTTGGGTTATCCTATAACAGGCACCTAAAATTGCTTTCCTTTGATGATTGTAGCTACCTTAGCTACAATCATCAAATGAAAATCAGAAATCATCTGATGATAAATGGAAACTCAAGGAGGATCAAACTACAGTCTTGCTGCAGGCAAGTTATCATGGAAAACTCGAAGTTTCTGTTCCTTGTGATGATGGGAGCTGCAGAGGCTTTTTGGGTTTTTTTTTCAGTAGATTCTTTAATGCACATCAGCGCTTAGTCAGTGGATATTGATAATTTTAAAGATATGTTTAGGAGTCTTAAGGATTTAGCAGAAATCTGGTATCTGATATTTGTACAGGCATCACATATAGGGAGGAACACTCAAAGGGAGTTCTTGAGAGACACCTGCACTGAGCTGCCTGGAAACAGCATGAGCTTAACTTAAAGCAGAAAAATTGTGATTCCACAGCTCTTCATAGAGTGCAGCAAATCCTTCTGAGGCAGAGCTTATGAGCTTGACGTGGCTTCCTTGTAGCTCTGAGATGAGAATTTCTAGCACCATTCATCTCTGGGCTGTGCCAGCACACAGCTTGGGTCAGCACTAGTTCAGACATATCTCCACAAAGCTCTGTTGCATCATGTAAACTCATCCTTTGTGTCCCTCCTGTTACTCTCTAAATGGTGCAAATGTACAGCATAATCAGTTGCATGAAGGCAGAAGTATAAATAACAATAAGTGATTAGGAGAACGTTGCAATTAATCACGAGAATGCAGGCTCAGTGAACTCTTGGTGCCATTTTTAATGAACAATGCATTATAATTAGAGACACCCAAGGGGCGTTGTAAGCACTTGCCAGTGCAGAGATGACAACTACAGTAGTACCCTATCAAGAGCATGTTCTCACCATTTCCTAGGCTGTTTGAGATTTCTTCATGAACCATATGCTGTGTCTCAACGGTGGCTAGAAAACATGGAAGAAAAGAAAGTGAAAAAATAAAGGGAGAAAATTAGATCCAAACTCTTCCTTTATGTTTCTTTAGAACTTCATGTTGTTCCACAGGGTCTTCAAAAACTGTAAATGTAGAAGGAATCCCTCTGTGACATGCAAATTACAGACATCTCATTGGAAGGCTATCAAACAAAACACCAGCAAGAGAAATTTATTTCCCTTTAAAATGACTAATCTGAGACAGACATACCAAAGTTTACAGTAGAGGATATCAGAATGCACAATTCTGCACACACAGCTTGGACGAAAAGCAGTTTTGGCACAATTCCTCTCTGTGTTATGGAGACTGATACACATAACATAAGACATCAGTTATGTCAACTCTGATGAGTCCTTGCGTGATTAATTTATGTGACCCATGTACAAGGTTAACAGGTTTTCCCACAGATGTTTCCTGTTTTCATTAATTTGATAAGCTACTCATTCTGTATACCATCCATCAACGTATAATTTTTCAGACAATTTAATTCTTGTGTGAATGATTTTCCCCAATAATTTGCTTGTCTGTGGACTATCCACCAAATGATATTTTACTTCAGGTATAGATATCTTAAGACATAGAAACTTCCTACAATTTTTCCAAATGTGATTTAGGATGGATTTAATATATCCTTGTCCACATACAGATTTTTCCTCTAGAGTTCCCAGATTTCTCAGGGTTCCTGGATTTAGAGAGCTTTAGGAACTCTGGCATGGTCAAAATGGGTTCACAAAGGGGAAGTCCTCTTTAGTTAATTTGATATCCTTCTTTGATAAAGTCACCTCTCTTGTGGAAGAAGGAAAGGCAGTGATTGTAGTTTTTCTGAATTTTAGTAAAGCTTTTGATTTTGTTCCTCCCAGCATTTCTCTGGACATTACTAATGTGTTTTAGCTTTTGGTCAGCCCTCCTGTGGCCAGGCAGTTGGAATAAATTATCCTTGTAAGTCCCTTCCTACTAGAAATAGTGTATTCTAACAATATATGTGCTATTATGTTACATTGCTATAGTATTTGTATACTTATTTACCATTACATAAAATAAAAATATAATTGTATATCTATTATTTCACAAATTTATACACGTACCTTTCTAAGTTCTTATTACTAAACTGTAGATAATTAGGGCAAAGTTATCAAACTTGTTTCCCTAGATTCACATGTTTGTTTTCAAGCTGCAACACCTTGGATGGCATTTCTAGCAGACTTCCAATAATATTTAAAAGACACACTGACATTTTGAAGAGCAGGGATGCAAAGCTACCTCTGGAGTTTCTGTAAGATAGCTGGTGATTTGATTTGTTTAGTCAGACAATATCTATAAGTCTCATTCATATACACTAATGTTCAGAGGAAGGAGAAAATTGCTGAGAGCCTGAAGTAAGAGCCTGACAGCGTGCTTAAGTGCTTTTTTCCCCTTGGAGATCACAACTTGCTTGGAATGTGACACAAAATACCCTAAGTTAGGAGAGAAATTCAAGAAGGCTGAAGAATAAAAAACCAACACTTTCAAGGGCCTTCCTGAATATTTATCTTGTTTGGGATGTATCTGAGATCATACTTATGGTCAAAGACTCCTAAGCATCTAAATCAAAAAGTTAAGCATGGTTAAGTGCTTTGTTCCTCAGAGGTTCCCTTTCTTCAATAATGTATCTGAGAAGAGCCATCAAGCACCACCCAAGGCATTTTGTAAGCAGATGTAAGGAATAGGAACAACACAGCGGTGAGCTTTTGTTTGGGGTTGGGAGGCAAACAAAGATCATAGTTGCACAAAGAACTGCTTGAGAAGCATGATAGAGATGACCACCTATCATTATTCACATTCTCTGAATTTCAAGAACTTCAGGAACATTCATTTTCAATTTTATGAACAGCCCAAACTGTTTTTAAGCAGTAGAGTTACCAAGCTCCTACCTTTACCAGTTGGCATCCAGAAATACTCCAACTTATAATTAGAGGGAAAAGAAATCTAAAAGAGAGAACAGAGGAAAATTGGACATGCTATAAAAATTGGATACAAGTATTACTTTTGGTCACAGGCAATCATCATGACTATCCACACAGTGTCAGGAGGCATTGCCAGGTTATACTGACCTCAAGAAAGATTTTGGAATGGGCTTCCAATGCAGACACAGGTCATCCTAATGAAATAGAGCCAACAGCAGGGTGACTGCATGGATGATGAAAAACAGGATTTTTTTCAGAAAAAGAAAGATGTTTCTTAAAATTGTTGCCATCGTTCCACTTTCAGATAAATTTTAGGCTCCTAAATACCTACTTTAAGATCAAAGGGAAAAGAAAACATTTGATACCACTGAGGCAAAATTAGCAATTTTTTGTGATTTCCAGTTAACACACTTTTTTACTAAGGCATTGAACAGAATTTCCCCTCTGTGTATGTCTCTTTCCCTTCTGCACACATGCACTTATATAACCTGACAATTATTAACATCCCAACAAATAGAAGATCCCAACAATACCATGGGAATGGTACAAATCTGTGCCCACCCCGCTGAAGTGAGTGCTGCTGTTGCTATTGTTGTTTTCTGTCCCCAAAGTGCTCTTCATCTGTGGTGGCCCTTGGGAGGAAACATGCAAATATATACAGACCCTTTGGACCAAGACAAAAGTTACCATATGGCTACATTTTGTAACTAGATACTAAAACTGCTGGTTCAGAAAATCACTAGCTTCCACAGCTCCTGCATGGTTGTAGAGCAGTGTGTGACAGCATTAGGAAGCAATGTCCAAAGACTTTTTAACTGAGAAAATACTGTCTCCATGTCAGCACAGCCCTACTGACTTCATCACACTCATTGTTGAATTATGCCCCTGTAGCTCAAAGAAAAGTTAGACGTAGTGGGCAAGAATTTGGTAGTAAAAAAAATGAAAACAGCAAACAAAAGAAACAGATGACGAATCACAGAGGAGAACAAAATGTTCATGATGTAAGAGAAACATCTGTTGTCCAGGTTATCCTTAAAGTACAGATGGTCTGAGCTTCCTCTTCATCTCAATTTGAAAAATTACAGAAAAAAAAATAGTCCAGGGCAAATATAGCACTGTGAATGCCTTGTGCCCTTTGCCAACATTTTAAAAATTGCCCAATTGTATTATGCCTTTGTTACACTGTTCCAAAGAAAGCAATGATTCTTTCTTTGGGATCAGAGTGGTCAGACTGAGTATTTGATGCCCTCATTCACAATGACATCAAAGGTGACTCTAGGCTGAAGTTGTGGTAGTGTGGAAGTTGGGCCATTGATGATGCAAGTCTCAAAGCAGAGCACTTGTACTTTCAGTCATTTGTCTCCCTGCAATAAATAATATCATTTCACAGCAAAACCTGTGCCCAAATGACAGGCTGCACAAGATGTTCCTCACAAGGATCTTCTGCTCTCTGAGGAGTGGGGCTTTGTAACAGTGGATACCCACCATCTCCACCTTTCATTTCTGTGCTATTGCTGTTATTGTCAGGGAGGAAGGTTATTTATTTATTACTATTTTTATGTTCTTCAACAGTCTGGAGAATAAATACTTGACTGCATCAGGTTAACCAAAAACTGTAAAACCTAGTGTGCCCCTTCTCAGTTCATATGTGCTGTCTTAGCAAAGTGTTTCAGAGTCTGAGACAGGGGGAAGGAATCACTTGTCTGCCCTCATTGACTCACAGAAGAGCTTAGGTGGACATCTTAGAGGAGATCACTGACATAGCCTGAAAGGTTACCACCTCACCTTCCTCACATCCCAGTGCTTGGCACAGATTGGGAAAATGGCTTGTAAACGGCCTGGCTCTGCCTCAACTAGAACCACTAGAAACTTCCTATAAACAGTTTTCCAGAAGTCTACTAAAAATGGATTTCTAGTTAAACCATAGAATCAGCAGGTAATACACTTCCTCTGAGATCAAAGTAGAGGCTGAACACATGCTTGTGTGCTCCTCATCTAACTCAGACGGAGGAGACACACAGGTTCCCCTGGGGTTCAAGATATTTTTTAACCAAAGTACTTGTCAAGATACTCTCTCCTCTGATATGTGCCACTCTCCTTAGAAGAACAGGGACTATATTTATTTTGGGACTCTGTTAAGGTGCTCACGCTGTTTTCCTAGGCAGAGTGCCTAATCTTCAGAGGTAGATTTCCTCTCAAAGAAGAATTTAAAGCAACTTAGTGACTCTCCCCCTTTCTTTTTACCCTCTGGACTTTCCTTATCTAGTCTGTTTTCTTCATAGAAATCTAGGCTTCAGACTTGGACACCTGATGGTAGTTATTTATGTATCTGAAGGTCTCTTCAGGAACCCACTGATTAAAGATGAAATATAAGTTTCATAAATACACTCCAGTCCCATCTGTATCGAGAGAATATCTGTGCCTGCAGTCAAAGATGGAAATCCAGTAATTATTTATCTAATAATTTGTGAGGCCATAAAGGCTAGAATATATCTTACTGCAGAGGAGACAAAAGCTTTTCTTGAATAAAAGCAATTGCAAGATTTGACTCTGTGCAATATTAAAAACGTAAAGAAGCCATCTGTTTTCCTTTCATGGAGAATGATTTTGTGTGTGCTATGCAGTCATTAATGATGCATACTGGAAGAGTTTTCTATATTTATTTGAAGTGAAGCTAGCACTGTGCCTAATGGAACACCAATTATGGTTCCTAGAAGTCAAAATGCTGTGGAAATAGATAAATGAGTTACCTAGCTATAAAAAAACGTTACCACATTCATGCATTCAACACATAGAGAAACACAGGCAGCAGGAAGTGAAAGCCATATCTTTTTAGAAAATCTTCTATGGCCTCTCTCTTCATATGTCTGTTTTTAGCATAGGTACACAGATGCCATTCACATATATTCTGTACAAACAAGTAAGCAGAGTTCCATTTATAGTTTACTTGAGGAAGTTCATTAAACAATATGTTGTTATATCTATCTACATGAGCTTACATACATACTAGCAAAACTTGTATACAGATAGACTTTGTAGAGGTTGAATTAGAACATGTGAAAGACTGAGCTATAAGCACTCAGCCAAAGCAAAATCTATAAACTGTTTAAAGGGCATTAGTGCTCCAAAGTTATACAGTAAAAATAGATGGCATTATGCAGTTCAGTATATACTGCCTCTCATTAACTCCAGCACTGGCTTACTGGTACTCGTGAAGCTAAAATAACACTACTATCATTGCCAAAAAGAGCACTCATGAGCTGGGAAAACTCAAATTTTGCTTGCATAATCAAATGTAACACCTCTCCTCTACTGTATATGCCATATGAGAGCATCGTTACATGTTCTGACTCTACTTCTCAGTATGACACTGGCAGCATTTAGTGTATGTGTCATCAAAGACTGATTCACACCTGATTCTGACACTGCTTATCTTTGAAAACATTGCATCTGCAAACAGCATCAGTTCAAATTTTTTTAGTGGTTTCACATGAAGATTTCATAGCTTAAAAAATAATAATAAAAAACCAAAAACACAAAAAAACCACCAAAACCAAACCACAAACAGAGGAGAAACTTAAGGCTCCTTTATTAACTCTCCTTTTTGACACAGGGTTGTGACTCCTCAGCAACAGAGGTGCCCTGTCCCCAGCTGGTGTGGCCCCCACCAGACCCAGTGAATCACACACTCTACTGAAACATTCATTTCACAGCTGAATGTTGACAATTGAATAAGACGTTCAGATTTTGGGGATATAATTCTCCATCTCCTCCCATCAGTCAGCCCCAAATCTAAAACTATCAAGTAGGTTTTTGCCTCAAGCACGCTTTCTACACCCTTCACCACCTCATCTTTACCTCCTCTTCCTCATCCCTATCTCTTATCCCCCATCCTTACAGACAACACAGTTCATTCAGCAACCAAATTGCTGAACTGTTCTCCATTTTTGTGATCTCCACATCCCCCTTCCCACCTCCTTACCCTAAGAAACACTGTCTCCTGCTCTGGGCAGTCGGCCTTCTCTGCCCCAGATCTTCTTCCAGTTCTGGAAACTCCTAGACTCTAAGCCTTCTTATCAGTCTTAATACCCCTGAACAACTTTAACTGAGTTCATATATGCACCTGGAGGACTCTAAGGCTTGTGCATTCTGGAGAAAGTTTAAGAAAACCAGAGTGTAAAATATTTCTTCACAAACAAGCTTACAACAAGATCATGTTAAAAAATCATGAGAGTTCCATGAGAGCATGGAATACTATACATTGCTGAAGGCCCTTGAAAGTTACTGATACTCAGTAAAACAGACCAAACTGTAGAGTTTTGTGAGCTAGCAAATATGCTCCCTCAACATCAGAGGAAACAACTCACCTTGCAGAAGGGACAGCAGGACCTTCCCCCATACCTCAGTTGCTCCTTGGACTGAATTCTGGGGTTCCTCAACCATCCAGCTGAGACAAAGAAGAAAGGAATTGGTTTAAGAAGAAGAAGATCTACAATAACTCTAGAGGACCCGGTATGATGTGAGGAAGGGCTTGCATTTGATTTCCTGTTTCTAGTGGCATTTGCAAAGCCTAAGTAGAGTCTGTTGCATCACCAGAAGCTATTCATCTCAATGGTGAAGACCTGGGCTCTTGTTCTTTTGAAGCATAAGAAGTCTTAAAAAATAGAGTTATAACTCCTTAATCTGTTGCTTATTTCATCATTGCTTTCTGAGGAAGGAAAGGGTTTACAGGTTAGTTTATTATAGTGGTGACAGAAAATTTAAAAAAAGAAGAAAATAACAGGGAATAATATCCCCTCATTTCAGAAGGAGCTGTGGACTAAATGGAACATGTTTTATGAAATTCCCTTGCTTCTTTCTTTTAAAAAATCTATTCTAATCTGATGCCCTAATGATGTACATCTCTTGGATTACTGCTTTGTCTTTGGTGGCGTTGAGAGCAGAAATTTGAAACAGGAGAACAGGGGAACAAGAATTTGAAATAAGAGAGGGCAAAGAGCAACTAAGTGAGGCTGACACCAGGAAGGGCTCACAGAAGAGCTGAGCCATAGGATTGCAACTCTTGATCCTATCTGATAAGCCAGGAAGAAATAGGAGCCCAGAAATGGGCCTAGCTTCTTTTGTTTGCCTAAAAATTTTGGAAGCATGAAAAAATCATATCCCTCAGACATAAGGAGAGACAGGTTTCAAATTTCAGGGCAGACAGGATATGTGTTTGGGACCAAACTAATTACAGACAGATTCCATGAATGAGACAAGGGTCCTGAGACTGAATAGAGAGAGGCAGCAAGAGAGGTGGTATCTCTCACCACTGATAGCTGAGATGGAAGCTATCCTCGGGTTTTTAACTTCTTTAACCTGTAACAGTTGTAGGTCAGCTCTTTTTCTTGCATACTACCTCAGACTTTTTCCAACCAAAGTACAATCTCCTCCTTAAACTGGAGAAATAAACCTTGACTGGCATATATATCAAAATTCAGTCATTTTGTCCAAGCTGTTTCTTGGGAATGGTGCAACAGTGAACTTCATGCTTATCTCAGCTCTCCAGTATGGCTATGTCCCACTGCCAAGTGCCATCATTTGTTTGAGAGTATCCAGACATACTGCTCTTCTTATTAACAAAAATACCAGAGCAAGGATGGCTTGAAGGTCACATTAAATCTGAACAAATATACTGAAGACTGTCACCTCGGCTGTCACTCTTTGGCCCAAAAAGGAGTAGTGTGGTAAAGGCAGAACAGTTTGGAGGACCTTGTGGAGAAGATATACAAGAGAAACCTGGACTTCTGAGTGTGTGTCACCCTGTCTGTGATGGGCAGCACTTTGGAAATTAGTTTTGTCTTTTTCTCAAATATTGTTCTCACTCTTTTTTTTGCTTCTTTTCTCATGTCATTGAGACCATGGTAGTCATTTCAGCTCTGAGTCACAAGACAAGCCTTCAATTTTTGTCACTTTGATGTATGGCTTTCCAGGGAGATTCAATTTAAGATTTTCCAAGGACTTTGAAGAAATTAATGCTTAAATCCTATAGATGTAGTAGAAGCTTAATACATCTCCTTATTACAGTCTCCTTGCTCCTAACTTGTGGTCATTGGAAGAGTATATTTCAATATTTTCCTCTTTCATACTACATCTTTCAGTATGTTTCTACTTTGGTTCAAAATGCTTTCTGTTAATATGAAATATGGCTAATATTTTTCAGCTTGTGGTGTACCTCATTTGGTGAAACCTTATCAGCATAACTGTTGATTGAGTTTCCACTGAATGCCCAGAAACAGATGATCAATCTAAAGTATCAGACTCAATCCTCAGCATAAAACACCTGACAGTCCTGGAACCCAGACAATATAATGTGGTCTCATCAGAAATCTGATTAATAAGTTTGATGTCCCTATGAGCTGGAGGCTTGCACTTAACAATGACTGGGAGAGGCAGCTCGAAATGAAGTGAAGCAAAGCATGGTCTGACCCTGAAGGGCAATATTAAGTATTTTGGTTTGCTTCCATGAACATCAGAATGACAGGATGAAATATTTTAATTAACCTAGCTTTTGGCTTTGAAAGCTTGGTCCAAACTTTTTCCCTCTTTTAGAAGCAGACATCTCTGCTTCTCATTTGCTCTACATCCATGCTCTTCCACCAGATGTCTCTCCCTTGGCTTTTCCCAGGCTGAAGTAACTTTAGCAAAGGTACAAAAATCTAACTTGGCAAACAACTTGCACTGCTAAAAATAATCTCCCCTATGCACTTAGCAGACAGGCAAAGACTATACAGAATGTGTACATATTGATCCTATCATTCACATGCCAGAAGTAATTGCTCCCTCTGAGCATGTTTATAGATCTATACTGACTCCTGGTTTCCTCACAGCATGTCAGGACTGAACAAAATCTTCCATAAATCCATGTGGCTTCTGGAGGACATGGAGAACCCCAGAAGTTCCTTTGGCAGGTCTGGCAGAAGCTGATCACATGGGACAGACTCTTCTTGACACAAAGCTTCCCAGGCAGCTGGAGGTGCAGGACAGACCCTGTGCATAAGTTTCTCTGGGCTCTCACAGCACTACCAACATGCTAAGCACAGCAGTTTGGTTCAAGTTTTCATGTTCTGTACTTTTTTCTTGAGGGAACTGAGAGCCTAACCTCTCTTCCTTTAGTTATGCTCTGGGTTCAGCTACAGTTTCCATGGGGATTAGAAACACCTGGAAATCTGGAAACGGGTTTGCTTTGTTTTGGTTTTTTTTTCAGATTTTGCAGAGACTTGATGAACTTTAGTCTCATCCCAGCTGACTTATGTGAAAGGCAAAAGATCACCCCAGGACACCTGGTCTCTCCCTTCCCCACACTGGACAGAAACACTTTTTTCTGAGGTCTCTCACTGTGGCTGACAAGATCAGTCCACAGCCTGCTGCAATTCACTGGTAGTGTTATAGTGCATAAGGAGCCAGCTGCTCTCATCAGTGCAATGTGAGGTTTCCAAGCAATTATAGCTCTCAAACCTTCTCCATCACTTCTCCAATGTCTTCACAAGTCAGAGCTACTCAAGCCTACTACTGTTGGAAATGTGCAGTAATTAGTATCAAAGCCCAGCTCACCCTGGCTGTGTCTGCAGAGCTAGAGAAAAGCTGGATAAAGGCTGACTTATGGCACCATAGCCAAACAGGAGGCTTTTAGCACCCTTACAGGAAACTTATATTAAAGACAGTCTGAGGACATCAGAACAGAGTTAGGGAATGAGATAATAGTTAAACAAAAATATTTAGAAAATATTATTTTAAAGTGATTCCTGCTCCCTGGTTCAAGCACCTGTGACCAGAAGAATCATGTTCTCCAGTTCTGGAAAAGCACCTAGTAGTCTTGGGTAACGCAAGACTCTCCTCCTCCCTCCCCTCAAATGCCTGAAGACAGAATAACAAAGCCTCTTTTGAATTAACTGAAAACTTGTCCTTGGCATGTTAATTCTAGCCTTCTGAATCAGCCTTTCTCATGGGACACGGTACCTGACACTCTGATGTGACAGGCAGCAGTTAGACAACACCAGGACAACTGCCAAAATTACTGCCTTCAGCTGTGTGGCCACTGAGGATACATGTTGTTTAATCAGCAATCACAAAGCAGGAGCACCTTGAATATTTGAAATCTTCATAGGTGTCACCTTACTACCAGAAATGCTTGTATGTCATTATCTAACTTCAAGTCTCAACTGAACTCCTGGGAGAGGTTTGGCTGAAGCTTATAAAGTAGGATTGAGAATAAAGAATTGACTTGGTTTTGAAATATGAAACATTTCCTGTTGGATTCATTGCTGCCGTGGCTTACTGGGAGCACTGATGAGTGGGGAACCACAGGACTGAGGAGGTGACAGGTGACACTTTGGTTCACTAGCAGCCCATTCCCTTTCATGGAAGCGTTGGAGTTGGGAGGGACTTCTGGAGATCCTCTGGTCCAACCCTCCTGCCAAGGCAGGATCACACAGAGCAGGTTACACAGGAACACATCCAGGTGGGATTTTCTGCCATTGCTTTTAAATTGTCTGTAGGAAAGCCACAGAACCAGGAAGACACAAAATAAAAATCAAGAGAGAGTAAGAGACCCAGGTTCAAGGGCAGGTACCTCAAGAAATTACCTCTGGCCGGGTCTGTTGAAGAACTAATTAACCTTAAGCAATTCTAGTCAGAGTGTGTGAACGAGAGGTTTGCACTGTAGTCTATGCCTGAGGCTCTGTGAATGTAAAAGGTATGTAAGTGAAAAGGTCAAATTAACTGGCAGTTAGGTCAGAGAGATTTAGAGGTGTTTCCACCATTGCTGTTCCAAGAGCCAAAGAGATAATTTGTCTAAAAACAAAAACTTGCTGACCCCAAATCTAGCAAACTTTGCCCTTATTCAAAAGATCAGTGATAAAAAATTCCTCCCTCAAAAATGAGCATTAGTGTCATTAATTAGCATCAAAATACTTATTAAGCATCTTTCAGTAAGGCAGGGTTTATTGCTAAAATTTTGTATGAAGAACTATATCAAATTAATTATTGCCAAATTTAAAAGAAAGACAAAAGAACCAAAAGATCTCATACTTCTCTATGTGTATTAAATTACCATCCTCTGTTTTCTCAGGGGTTTGATATGCTAACAGTAAGATAAGGATGAAGGTGGTTCTTCTGACACAAAGCTTAAAGGAACAGACAGATGAGAAAATGAAGAAAGAGAGGCCAAAGTATGCAGTAGTTCAGGTATGGCTGTCATTACTGAAGGTGCTCAGGTATTCCCCAGTTTCAACCACAGAACAGCCCCTAACATGACAAGGATTTCTATGTGAGGTGCGTGGTTTAAAAACAAATTGGTGAGGGGAGGGGGGGGTGTGTGCCAAGTACATCAATGTGCTTTGGAGCTACTTGGTAAGAGTGTAAAGCAGTGGGGCAGAGCATGTATTTTATGTGAAGGATGCAGGGCTAGGAGGGCTGGGAACCTGGCATCTCCCTGCTTGGCAATGGTAATTGCTTGGGCAGCCATCTGCCCAATGTGCTGTCTTGCTGCTCACTACATTTCCCAGACAAAGTGTACATGACTGGCAGCTACGGTGTTGTTTCTGTGGCAGGGAGACTTAGGCAGGCAGAAAGAGAAGACAAAGCTTTGTCTTTGGAAAACCACTGAAGTGCAGAATGGATGCCCATGTACAGCAACATGTGCTGACCTGGGCAGGAGACAGCATGAGGAATGAAAATGGCTTATTCACAAACATCAGCAAAGACACAGCTTAAGTATAAGAGCAATAATGGTCCTCCGTGGCTCAGATTGAAGTCCAACAAGCCCAGGAGTTTTGTTCTATTGGTACTCAAGAGCAGAAGAACAAGACATAAAGATGGGTATTTTCTAGAAGTGTCTCCCAGCTCCAACATGAGACAGGTTGAAACCACCCTGAGCAAGATGGTGCCTGTATGTGCAGGAGGCTTTAAGGACTTTCATAGCACTATTTTTTCCCAGCTGCTTTTAGGATCAAAGTAATATTCAAGGAATTATCATAAAATCATAAAATAATTTGTAATGGAAGGGGCTTTTAAAAGTCATCTATTCCAGGCCCCCTAAAATGATCAGGGACGTCTTCAAATAGATGAGGTTACTCAGAGTCCATACCAATCCAAGCTTGAATGTTTCCAGGGATGGGGCATCTCCCATCTCTCTGAGCAACCTGTGCATGTTTTGGCACCGTTAAATTTCTTCACTAGACCTAATCTGAATCAACCCTCCTTTAGTTTAAAACAATCATTCCTTGTTCTATTGCTACAGGCCCTATGAAAAAATCTGTCCCCATCTTTTTTATAAGCCCACCATAAGTATGGAAAGGTTGCAGTAAGTTCTCCCTGAATCCTTCTCTTTTCCGTTCTGGACAACTTCAACTCTCTCAGTCTATCTTCATCAGAGAGATGTTCCAACCCTCTGATCCTCTTTCTGGCCCACATCTGTACTTGCTCAACAGATCTATATCCTTCTTATCTTGGGGACCCCAGAGCTGGATGCAGCACTACAGATGGAGCCTCATAAGGGCAGAGTGGAAGGGCAGAAACCCCTCCCTGAATTTGCTGGCCATGCTGCTGTGGATGCAGCCCAGGATATAATCGGCTTTCTGGGCTGCAAGCACACATTGCTGTGTCTTGACCAGCTTTTCATCCACTGGTACCATGTTCTTCTCTGCAGAGTTGATCTCAATGCATTCATCTCTCAGCCTGTACTAATCCTGGGGATTGCCCACATGAAGGTGCAGGACCTTACACTCAGATTTAGGGATGTGTTCAGTCTGCCCAGCGTTTGTTTTTCAGAACGTTTGTGCTCAACCTGCTTGTAGTACAAGAGGAAGAGCTAAGTGAAATGCCATGGTGTGCCATAGAGTCTTTATGACTTTTTCAGGCCATATTAAAACTATTACCACATTTGAAGAGGTTGACCTTTGAGGATCAGAACATCATGAAGCACTGTGTGCTTGGATTTATTTATAACTTCTGCAAATTGGTACTATGATAAATGTATGACTGCTGGAAAAGAGCTGAGGTAGGCAAAGGTATTTTCTAAAAGAAAGCAAGTCTTGTATATCTCTTTGTATGATTAATTGTTATTGCCTGAATTCTTATAGAAGACCTATAGCTGAAGAACTGTCAGGTTATTGTATATCCATCTAATTCTACCTCAAAACCCTACACGGTAGAAAGTAGCACACTACTTCTCTGAAGCCCTAAGAGTCTAGATTTCTTTTGGTTTGCTTACTCAAACAGTATAAATTTGAAACTTTAACAAAAATAAGTGTGTTTGAGCAGTTTGGGAGAACAGAGAAACAGAAATAAATGAAGAATGGTATTTAAGTCTTTAAAGAGCTCAGAAATAGTTGCTTTGTTTCATAGTTCACATAGAAGCTTGTTCTGCCTCAATTCTGCTGAGGACCAGCCAGCTAGTTAATGAATCAATTGTGTCTTTATTACACTGATAAGTGCTATCTTCCAAGGCCAGCAAAAGCACCAAATGTTCACACTAATTACCTAGAGTTCTGCAACTGCAAGTCCTTTCCTCAAGTCATCTGGCCACAAGACAATATTCAATATTTATGGTTGTAAGGTAAGCCTGGTGGTTTTCTGATGTTCGTTCTTTACATTCTCCCTGGTCAGACCAACTCTGCTCATTCATCTCAGGGAACCCCTTGTGCTATTACAGAATCACAGAATCATCAAGGTTGAAAAAGACTTTCAAGATCATCTAAACATTTAATTACATATTGTTGACATATAGTTGATACAGTTGATTCCAGGAATTTTCTGCTTCCTCTGCCCTTTTCCAATCTCTTATCAGTGAGGTAGAAACTAGGTTTTTTTTAACTTCTTAATGAAATGCTCCAACATTTCCTCAGACGTAAAGCAATATCTTAAACTTGACAGCCAGGAACAGAAGTGTTGTGGAAGCAGGTGCTGTGAAAAATACACTGAGGCTGACACTGAGCATTTACTTTGCTGAAAACTTAGATTGATGTGCTTCCATTCAAGACCAGAAAAAGACCCTTCCTACTTCCCCATTCATGCATCCCACCCTAAGGAGGGGTTACTGGGTTGTGAAATGTTATTTCAATCAGTTTTGGCTCACAGATTTCATCATATCTCAACATTTCAATCAGCTACAAGAAGGCAGGGATTTACTTATCAATTTACTTACAGGTATTCATCTCCATGTCTGTTATCCTGGAGGACAACTAGGTGACCATGTTGATCCAACAGTCCTGAGTCTTTCTCTGTATCTCCATAAAATTTGCCAATCATTACATGGAGTACACACAGCACTCTTGGGAAAATTCACATCTGTTTGTCTGATCATTTAAACTCCTCTCTCCTTCTGCAGTCATGAGATAGTTTCTCTTTGTTAGGGGAAATACAAACACCAAATGGCATTGGCACTTTTCTTGTGTGGTAGAGGGATTTTTATACATCCATTTTAGTTTGATGGGGAGTAGGAAAGAAGGAGATCATTCTGGCTGGTTCTGACTGTTTTATTTTTAATTGCCATGGATTTAAGAGTGAAACAAAAGCTATGATATTCTATTGTGATTGTTTAGTTCACGTTTGAACTAGATATGTCAAAGGATGTGCCTGTGTGGAGAAGAAGCACAGGTTCAGTAAGTGGTATTCTGGTTGAGCTTATGCTGTCCTATACAGTGATTTGGTCCTGTAATGTTTACCTCTGGAATTCAATGCCCACTTGAAATAGTAACTTATTAATAGTAATTTATGCCTGTCTTCTGGGGTTTGACTTTTGTTTGAGTTCTGTTGTGTTATTTTTAATGCAGATTTACTTCCAGAAAGCATGCAATATTCAAATGCCCAGAACAAGAATCATACAGACTGCAAGCAGTGACCAGGTTTGTGACTAGACCTTCTAGGGTATAGGGTGAAGAGCCCCAGATTCCTCCTATACCACAACTCAAATCTCATTCTGCAAGGTCTGGAGACACCTGATGTTTACACTTAGGAAAGTTGTTGCAGGTCATTGGTGAAGGTCTTCATGCAAGGTTGTGTTTATGCAAGGTTGTGTTTATAGCTGTCATATTTTCCTTTAGAAAAGCAAAAGACTCAAAGAAGTATTTGTAATTTCTTTTTGATAAAAGTATTGAAAATACCTCAAGGTTACCTTAAACCGGCAGTTCCAATGAAGATGCAGCATTATGGATAAATGATGGTAAGCAGTAAAGTTCTTTACAGTCACAGTTGATTGATTTTGCTGTTAATAATGAAGTACAACTAAATACCGTACCTGATAGTATTTTTTGCCCATGTATGAAATAGTTTTGTGATCTACACTCAGGAAAATTTTCAAAATGTATTTACCAACCACCTTTGAAGATAAAAATCAATTAAAATAAACTAAGAGTAATTTAAAGAGAATAAAAAGCAGATGCCATCACCCTCTACTTCTGGAAAATTAAAAACAGATGTTTTACCAACTCATAAAATATTTCACATGGACTTCAACTATACCACATGATAATAAACCCCATACTTCGTGTTGGCTGGCTTAAGAGAATCAAGTTTGTTAAAATGGCATGATTATATTAGGAAAAACGTTTTTGGGTGAGTTACTAGTTTGTTCAGATGTTGTGTAAAAATGTACATATCCTGAAGGTCAGGCTGTATTACATGTGTTCTAAACAGGCTGAATCCACCCTGGCAATATCACGATCCAGACAGTTCACTGAATTAAGCTTTTAGATACAGCTAGATTCCAAATTTAAATCAGGAAAAGTTACTACAGAAATAAAAACACAAACTTTTTGGAATTAAAGCCACTTGTGAAACTTTTTTTTTTTTTTTTGCATGTAACACAGCAAGTTAAAAGTCACTGTGATAAATAGAGTATGTAGTCCTTAAAAAAAACCCAAATGGTCCTTACTACCTCTTCATCATTAACATTTCCTTCTCATAGGCTATTTCTTGTGCACTGTGGGCTCTCATCTTCTGTTCAGCAAAGCTGACTACATTCGATGAAATACCATAATGTTCACATTTGGGATGAATTCTCCTCAGGTCATGAATAAAATGTATTAGGCTGCTACTGTACTGATTCCCTAGAGAACACTCATGGCAAAGCCATCATCTAATTCTCCACTCTAAACTTCCTACTGCAGCTTGTAGGGTTTTTTTCTAGTTTGGTTTTAACTTTCATTTTTCAGTCGCTTGGGGGTCAGATGCTGTCCTCAGACCATTCTTGCAAGAGATGATTCAAATAGGGACAGGACTGTTGTTACCCCAGATCTTTATACCATTGCTCCAGCATCACTGTGCCCCTTAACACATTCCTACAGGATGATCCAGCTACCTGCACATGGACAATCCATTAATAGTGATGGTTGTAATGAGGCAGGGGTGGGAAAAGGGATTTAGTGTCACATACATTTGAATTGATGTTTCTGCTAACACTGGTGGCAGGATCTTTATTTGCCCCTAAAGCCCACTCAGTAGTTTATTTATAGAAATACAGTATTGCAGGGACAAGTACAGTAATGTCCTACATAACCAGGAGAACTCTGTAAGCTTGACTGGATAGCATGTGATGGACATGACCTCAGAAAACTTGCTTAACTCACATGGCAGTAAATTCTGACACTGAAGGCAGCCTAAAGCCATCAACCAACCTGGTGTGTCTTGAAAGACGAGCTTGCCCACGCACTCTTTTCTGACTTCCTACAGAGATATCAGTTAAGCTCTTGGGAGGTGGAAAAGACTTAATACAGTATTTTATTTCATTCAGCTCTCACTCCTTTTGAATAGTTGCAAACAGTCTCTAATCCTTTTCATCTTTTGGTCTCATCAATAAGGCCAGAACCACACTCTATTCTAGATATTAGCTGAAAGGGCAGGGCTGAAGTAATCTTGCTGATGTGTGCAGATTCCTCTTCCATTCAGCAGAACCTCAGGCTCAAAGGAGATGGTGCAGCAGTTTCTGGGGACTCCAATTCCACTAGAAGGACTTTGAACGGTGTTGGAGGAGACAAAAGGGAGTGATGGCATCAAATAGGGACATAACTGAGGTGGTAAAATAATTTTTGGGTGTCCTCGGGCTGATGTAAATTGCAGACTTTTTTTAATAGAAGCAGTTTCCCATGTTACGGTGCCTTAAATGCCACTACATTTAAAATGCAATCTTTCACAGCCCTGCAAATATTGTCTCAGAAGGACAGAAGCAGCCTGTGAATCACCAAACTTTATTTGCAATCTGACCATGATTTTAATGTAAATGGCATTCTCGTAGCATTTATCAGTTTGGTTAAAGCTGAGAGAAAATTTTCTTGCCAAGCTTTCTCAGCGTGCCCTCTCCCCACTTACCTCACTTGTCTGCCTCATGCACCCCTTTATCACAGTGCCTGATTCATTGTGCAAACTGGATGGAAAATGACAGAGCCTCAGCCACATGCTTGCTTGGCTGAAGTGACATTTCTTGTGAATGACCATAATGCAAGTGGCATTTACACGACAGCATTTTGAAAAGGCAACAAATGATGTAGCGCTGTCAAACAACTTTTTTCCTGCATTAAAAAAGGATGGACAGTTGCCATTCACTTCATAACTATCAAAATACTTCTATTTAGAGTCAAAACAGCTTTTATATTGCTTGATTTTGTGATCTACTTAACCCTGTCTGATTAAGTGTTTGTCGGAAACTGATGTTGAAAGTGATGTATTTAACACATCATTCCCCTCTCTGAGATTCAGAGAGACAATAGGGAATGAAGCATGTTGATCTGAGCTGGGTTCAGAACTGTACCCAATCCAGATGTATTTGGTCTTTTGATCTCATAGACCACAGTCAAGAACAGTTTGCCAAGCCTCTTGTGGCTCAGACCACAGACCAAGGAAATACACATTGCCTGTACTTTTCCATTTAGAGGGATGGCTACCTTAATGGACTAGGGAAAAACATGAATTCTTGCTGAAAGCATGCATTTTAGCAGGGTCCTGGATTCACCACAGGTGTGACTTGGCCTACATCAACATTTTTGCCCAACTTCTTGTCAACTGTCCATGGAAAAGGAATCCAAATTCTCACTCAGGCTGGAAAAAAAAAAAAAAAAAAAAAAAAAAA